>WBNQ01056560.1:0-40096 GCA_013401375.1 Spizella passerina | reverse complement strand
CTACAGGAAACAATGTTGGGGTTTTTTTCAGGATAGCTTGCACTGGTAAATTGGTAGGGTGCCAAGTAAATAATTTTTGACCACTATGAGATATATCTGAAAAGACATACCTGTAACTTCATTACCAGTGCCTTTAAGAGAGATGTCAATTACCTGGGAGTTTCTTTGTCCAGGTCTGTATCCACCAAACAGGTGGACTGGCAGAAACTTTTGAGTTAACATTAGCACTAATTGCTTGAGCTACATTTAGAAACAAGTAGTAATGACAGCAGACCCTTTCACAAATACAAAAAGTGAAAGAATACCAAACCTGCTTTATAAACTAATATTACTGTTCAAATGAATTTGCAGAGCATGCAACAACACTTTGATGTAATACAGATGCAGCAGGCTCTCCTCAAAGAGCAAAAGAAGGAAAAAGAAGCTCTTATTTTCCAGCTGAAGAAAGACATTGAAGAACAGAAGCCAAAACTAAACAGGGTTCTAAGACAGGTTTGTGTGTTTTTTGATGAGAGCTTTATACACTAGTGTGGGTTAAACTCTGTGATTTTAACTTAGCAGGTTTCTGAAAAAGTGTTGTATTTTCCTGAGAATAATGCTTTAAAAATATTTGTGTTAAGTGTTCCAAACTATCCAGAGAAATTGAGTCTCAGAGGGAAGATGGACCAGAAACACTGGAAGAGAGAGACATTCATCTTCGGGAGCTGAAAGCCTTCAACAAAACTGTCAACCAAGTGATAGCTGATGTTCTAGAAGCAAATCCTGATTTAATTGCAGCCTTTCAAATGTACTTTGACAAGGTGAGCTTTCCACTTAACTGCCACCAAAATCTTGAGTGAGAGCTCCAGCCTAGTACTGAGTGTCTTTCAAGGACAACTCACAATATGGGAAAGGAGGGAAGATTCAGCTGCTTCCAACATCTCTGCAAATGCCAAGCACTATAAATGCTCCTGATATCCCAATCCTGTTACACAACCAACAGGTCAACTTGTTTTTTCTTTCCAAATTTTCTAGTACAATTTAGAGCTTCCTGTGGCTCTTTCTCCCAGCGGTAGTCAGACTTCTATGTCCCTACAGAGCACACTACCTTCTACCAGGTAAGTTCTAACACTCTTGGGTTGCTTTTGGGTTTTTCTAAGATCAAGTTTAAACCAGCAAAATTAGTTCATAACTGAAAGAATTCTTTACTCTTGAAGGTCATCTCAGTTTTCTTTTTGCTGAAGACTCTGTAAAAACTGTTTCCTTACTCTGTCCTTAAAGTTTACTACAATCTTCTAGCACATGAGGAAGTTTACTTCAGCATCCATCAGTTTAGATAACCCAGTAATTACAGAATTGCATTTACTTTTGTTTACTGTGCTAAAACTAAAAAAAAGTGGTTTGATATTATAAAAGGACAATCTTGAGCCACATTTTACACTTGGTAGTGTGAACACTCCTTCCTAATTAAATAGAGAAGATACTGATGCATTTACTGGTACTTTTTCCCCTGTTCAATGTATGCTCAAATAGAATCTGTGTCATGCTGACCCAGTGAGGATCCAAAATTCTCGGGGGTTACTGAAGCCATTTAGTGCTACAGAGATCTTTTAGGGAATTTCTGGAATGAACATGGCTACTGGGTGGCTTCATTGTGAGCCACCCTTGGCAGCACTGCTTTAGATGCAGAGATTTCTGTATCCTAATCAGTAAATTTTTGTCTTTCAGAGCTCCTACTAGAAGAACTTCAGCCTCTAGTGAGGTTTCACCACCCAACGTGGTGGAGCTGACCCTGCCCATGCCCACCCCTGAGGAAGCAGCAGCTCTTGACTCACAGCCAGCCAGCAGGGGCAGCATCTCTGGGATATCTGAACGCAAGAAGAGTTAAGTCATTTTTTACAGGCCACTGTAGTTGAGATTTCTTACTTTCTGCAACAAACTTTTATCCATGAAGTTACCTGGAAGACTTGCAGCTGAAGTGCAATTGTCATTGTGTGGTTCTGCCACTCACCTTTGCAGATCTCCCTGGAAACCATGTAACCTTTTCTTCAGCAACACAGCTGCTGCCTCCAAGTGCTTGTAAACAAATCCCCCTCACAGCTCAAACCAAGGGTTCATGCTTGAGCTCACCTAGACAATAAATGGTGTTGCAAAACTTGCTCTTCTGCTTCAAGTTGGGTTTTGGGTTTTTTTTGCATTCGTCTCAGAGAACATGCAATACACTTGCCTTCACAGACACAGCACCATTTCATGAAGTAGACAGCAAATGTAAAGGTGCGCTGGGATAAAACATCCCAGCAACATCCACAAAAACCCAGACACAAAAAATTTTAAAAAATTAAGAAAATTTAATGATCAAATGGGCTATATACATTGATGGCACATGACTTCATTCTGTTATCCCTTTTCTATAGCTGGAACTTAAGTTTGATAGAAGAATATCAACAGTCAATAGTACCCCAGGGACAAGGAAAACCAAGCCCAGCTGTTGTTAAAGTGCATATTTGATGTGAGCACAGCTAACTACACCCAGGGGTATCAAGGGATTTCAGCCCATCAGACAGAATGTTGTACAGGAACACCTCAAATTAAGAGCACAGGAAACTTGTATTTTAAATAACGGATATTTTATGTAAGATATCCTTCCATCTCTTTCCACCATATGATCTTTTAGAATTCTTTGACATTCTGAAATGCAGAAAAAATTCTGCCTTTCTCTCACTTTGTGTGTGTTTCCTCACAAAATACTAAGTTAAAAGTTGACACAACTACACTCATCCAAGTAGTGTATTCTCAGGTGCTTTACTGTTTCTTCTGCTTACTTCCTTTTTCCCTCTCAAACTCAGCTATCTGATTAAAAATGTTAACTAAGTTCTGGGGCAGGTTTCTTTTAACACCACTTTCTGCTTCTTCTGTACCATTTAATGACACTTCTTCATCTGGTTCCTTTGTTTTATCAGTCTCTTCATAGCTTATTTTTCTATTCTTAGACTCACTTTCATTTTTATGCTGCCTGTCACTATCATAACCTCTGTCACCTTCATGTGAGCAGCTACTAGAATATGACCTGTACTTCCCCCCTGACCTGCCATAATAGTCAGACCCTGGGGACATGTAATACCTGTCTTGACCTGAGCCATGTCTCTTAAACTGCTCCCTTCTCCACTCTCCATCCCTTTCAAATCTCCTGTGATAATGCATCCTGGGTTTATAATCTGATTTATGATACGAACCTGAAGGACCCCTCCAACTGGAGAAAAATCTCTCTGGTTTACTGTATTTTTCAGTTTTGCTATGACTTGGCTGACTTCTGGAGCTACTGTAAGAATCTCTTGAATCTTCAGACCTACCTCCAAAAGTGTCTTCATCATCACCTGAAGTCCTCGAAAAAGAACAGTGTCTGTCTTTCTCTTTTCCCTCCATTTTTGGGCACGCTACGCTGTCCTGCCTTTCCAGCAGCTTTTCCACTTCAAAACTTTGGTTAAGAAAGGAAGCAGAGGTATCAGCTGGAGGGGAATACCACTCCTCTTTCCTATTCTGATCTTTGTAATGGGAAGAAGCTCTAGATGAGCTTTTTTTGGAGCTGCGAGCAGACTCAGATCTATGCCGACGCTTTTTCCTACATTTCTTGTGAACAGAGGAAGAGGAGGAGGAAGAAGCTGATACATCTGATGATGAATCGCTTGATGATGATGATGAGGAGGAGGAGGATGAAGAAGAAGAGGAGGAGGAGGTTGATACTTTCCTTTTCTTCTTCAACCTAAAAAAAAATAATTAACCTGTGAGATAACCTTCAGTGTCAGGCAAAAACTACAGACAGAAAGCAAATCTTCATACCCCAGCTTGGACTATAAGGTGGGAACAGAAACTGAGCCTCACTGACATGACAATTTTAAATGTCATTTCTTCATCAACAAATTAAATCCACTGAACATTTTATTATAAAAGACCTCTTCCCAATTTCACGTGGCATTATGCTTTGCAAATATGTTACATTGCAAAGTATTCCTTAAACTCCTCCTCCACACACATCTCCATTAAAGCTTCTGTGCACTAAAGGACACTATCCACAGAAACATTCTAGGGAAAAGCAGCTTACCCAGGGAGAAGTTCTCCCCAGCTTGCTGTTTGTTGAGATGGATTGCTCACAGTCTCATCTGCACTTATTGCCACATAACCAGTACACTGAATGGAACAGTTACCTCTTTTCTTCTTTTAAGAGCTTACGCAATTTTTCTGCACTTGTTTCTATTTTCTTTGCTTTCTGTTTCTCTTCTTTGGCAGCTTGTTTCTCCCTCATTTCCAAAGATTTCTTTTTTGAACCCAAGCATCATAAAAAAGATTACATTAGTAGTGTTAACACGGGTATTAACCCCCATTCAACCCCATCCAAATGTATACACCAGGAATGTTGTACCAGGATTCCCAGACCAAAAATGAATAATGTTCAGGAATTTGGTATTGGCCATTGTGACAGGTTTATATTTAAGGACCATATTGCAGTTTTTATTCCATTAAAAATATATTTGACCAGTCATTGCAGTGGTACCCATGATCCAGCACACCAGGAAGCATAGAGCCCAAAAGTTATAGATAGAATATGCAAAAAATCCCCAATATTTTTTACCAACATGTGGAAAAATATGGACAAAACCCCCCAACAACCAAAAGAGAGAGAAGAGTTTGAGGGAAAGTGTCATCATTATTGTAGTTTACAAGAGGAGCACGGCAGAACCCAGTTGGAGATGAATTCAAGTTGGCCATGTTTGAATACAAACCATGTGGTAACAATTTCACAGAGCAGTTTGATGCATAGTTTACGTAAGAAATCAAGTTCCAGGGGTTGGGTGGTGATGAGCAGCACCAGACGCAGGCACAGCAACAACAGTTCCGTTCAGAGGGAAATGCATTGGAGAAAAACACATAATCAGAATTACAGGAAAACACACTGCAGCTATTTCAGCCATTCTACACAGCAAGGACAGTATCAGACTTATGTACTGTTACAGGTAAATGCAGGAGAGCATCTAAGTAGATAAATAATTCCTGAACTACTTAAGTCCATAGGAGATCAGACTTCTGTCACTTACAGCCCTACAGAGTCACTGTGTTCAGATTGAGCAGAAATCTGATTTATAGTTTTCAAAGCTCAGCAACTGTCTTAACAGCTGTAATAAAGGAAACCCTTCACTGCAGCCAAGGCCATGCATAGCAACAAATAACAGCTGTCATATTCTTTATCTGCTGCATCAGTGACCATAGGAGAATGTCTAAGGAGTAACATTTATCTTCTACTTGCTGAGAATATTCTTCATCATTTAACTGCCAAATGCAGGTACTGTTCAAATTACACCTCTTTATCTCTGGTGTAGCTCAGTTTTATCAGATTGTCCTATCTCCTCTTCCCCCTTGTTTCCACACATCCTGTCAGCATTATGACTCCACCAACTGAAGAACTGCTGACTAAGGCCATCTACCCCAGCCTGTGTACATCCTCACATGCAGAAGCACAGAACAACACAAGCCTGTTCCTCTATTTTACTCTTTGACCCACTCTGGAAGACAACACAAGCAAAGGAAGTAAATAAAAAGGAAAATATGACAACTCAGATTAGCACAGAGACCCAGCAGGCTCACCTGGGAAACATGCTGCGTGCAAGGGAAGAGAGAAAAACCCACCAGACAACAGAGGAGAAAGCTGAGATATTGAAACTGTCTGCCCGCCCACCCTCCACCTCCTGCTGTTTTCCTTTAAATTATCTTTTAATTTCCCTCTCATGTGAGCTCCCTGTGCCTCAGCTTTGCCTGGTGTCACTCTCTCTAATTACCCATGGACCAAGGGTCTGGCCAGACTACAGTAACAATGTTTATTTGGCTTGTGGAAATGTTTTACAATTTGAATATTTGTATTCAGAGAATATTTTAAATTAACCTCATTAATCACCCTGTGTGATGGGATATTCTTATCCCTGCTTTGCTCTTTCCCTGTCTCCACTGTCTGGCATTTCTTTACTATCCCAAAACAGTGGGGTCACCAAGAGGTACCTTTCTTCTGGTAGGTACAGCCATAATGCTCACTAGAAAACATTTACTGTGGAGTAGGGAAGCAGAGAATAAGACAAACCATCAATTTAACCCTCCTTGTTCAAAGGATTTAATGATTTAATGATTTTTGATGTTCATTTATTGTCACTGAGAGCACCATATGAAAAGAAAGTAAAGAATCACCTGCATGTGCTTACGGAGTTTTGTTAAGGCCTCTTCTGCTTCCTGAAAAGTCTCATCCAAGCTCAAGGCTTTTTTATAATAACTTTCAGCATTTAGCAGTTTCTCTTCCTCTTCCAACCTAAAATTCAAGTGATAATTCATATACAGTTAGGACACAGATTTTGACAGCTATTTCTTATTTTAGGGCTTTCTTATTTGCAAGTATTTGTTATTATCACTCTGACACTATCACTGCATCCCTCTGAGACCCCCTCTAGCATCTCAGCTCACTTCACTAACAACACAATACAGTATTTCTGACCTTATCATCTCCTAATTCTGACCTGTAACACTATTCTTTAAAGTACAAATTCCAGTTTTAAAAATACTGTGTCTCTCTCTTCTTGTAACAGGGCTTAAAAGAAACCTATTCCCTGAATATTCAAAAGTAAAATTTTGCATTCAAGTGGGTCACCAATATTTCAGCAGAGTAACAGAATGTAATTTTGTTACAAAACTAAAAAAAAAATAACCAAACAATCCTCAACCTTTTGGAATATATTCAAACAATTCACAGAACTTTATGCAAGCCTGGAATCCTACCAGTGAAAGGGTATCAAGGATTTAAAAGGATATCAAGGATTAAACTCAAATATTTTGCCAGGATTTTAACTGGGACAGAGGACAAAGTGTAAACCAATTACACAAGGACAGATATTTCCAAGGACTTTTATTTTTATTTAAACACATAGCCAGGAAGTAAAGATGCCATTTTGTGTCCTCACTAGGATGGTATTAAAAAAATATTTTGAGAAAACTTGTTAACAACCAACCAAACTCATAACCCCAACACTTACTGCCCGCCTCTTTCCACAAGGGTCTGACACAGATATTTCCTTGCATTTCTATGGGTAGGACAATTTTCCAAAGCAACTTCAAAATCCCCTATGGCTTTGTTCAGACTTCCTTTGGTTGCATACCTAGAACAACAAAGTTGCATATGAAACAGTGATGCTTCTCTTTCTCAAAAGGGGAAAAAAGTGAAACAAGCAGACTTACAGAGCTCCACGTGCTACCAAAGCTTCAACATTTTGGGGATCAATTTCCAGAGCCTTGTTGTACTCATTCATGGCTTCCACGTGGCGCCCAACCTTAAAATAATCCACCCCAGCCTTTACACTGGAGAAAAAATAGAAAATAGTATGTACAATTATGCAGATTGTTCTGTTACTTGTAAATTATGATTCCGAACAAGAGACAGGTTAAAACCTGACCTTGTTATTGTGTACTTTACACTGGAATTTCAGTTAGGTGATACTGACCTAATTCCACAAAAATGTATTGTCTTTAATCCAATATCTTAAGGCATTCAAGAGCATTTCTGCAGACAGGGCTACTATATTACATTGGTTTTTATTTATGGAATTATTGTTTAAGCGATTTTCAGCACAAAACTATGTGTGACCTACCACCATTAACCTTGAACAGGCTTAATTATATCCAAAGCTAAAAATCCCCATTAGAGCAATGGCACAAGGTGGCATGGGCAGATGGTACATGCTCAAACCAGCTCACCTCACACAAATATCCTCAGGCTTTACATTTCATATTCTCTGAACATTTCTTGCACATTTTCCAAGAGATTAACTTATTAGAAGAGAATTTATATAAGTTGATTTAAAACAATTCATTACAAAATTTTCTTAAAAATTAAAATTTAATTTAACATTATACGCAACCTTTTCTGCAATTAACATTGTAAATGCACTGGAGAGTGTAAAAGCAAAAGTAAATATCCAGAGCTGCTGCTCCATTTAACTTTCCAAAGACAGCAAGTGCACTTGTTACATCTGCAGCCTGAGACTTAAATGACTTGACAAGTATGAGGTCATTCAACACTCAATTATAAAACAGAAGATTGTGCGCTTGCTGTTATCACAAATCTTGCTCTCAACTCCAGAATGGGTCAGGATATTAAAAGTATTCTAAGAACAACTCCCTTAAACCTGACACACATTTTGGAATTGAATCTCAGGACTTTTATCTGTCATACTCCCACTTGGCAGATAGATTTACCATCAATAAGATCCTGGTTACATTGCTATACTGCAGTGGAAAAATTGTTTCAATGTGTGTTTTCTTTGCAGAAATATAATCTGCAACCCAATCTAACAACAAGCTTTGAAAAGAAATATCACGTACCATTTCAAGGCCCAAGATGCAGACTGCTTTTTCCTCAATGCAGGGGCAAAATCTTCTTCACTGAAATTTTTACTTCAAGGAACAAACAAATAAAAACATCAAGTTGGCTGTCTGAATCTACAAAGTTAAGCTTACAGTATGCAGTGGAGTGCAAATAAGCTAAAATATTATTTGTCCATGCCTTGCTGCTCTCCCTCAGTCAGGCCTGTTCTTTCATATTTTTGAAACCAGTTTTTCCCAAACCATTGTAGAAGTGCTGAACTGAACCAGTACGACTGCAGAACATTTAATAAAAACAAAGTCCACACCTGCTTTGAGCCTAATATATATAGGGGTCACAGCATCAAACATTGCATATATTTGACTCTTATTTTACAAAAGGGGTCAAATCTATTAGTAAAATAAACAAGAAGACATTAAAATGTAAACACCCCACATTTCAATCCACAGATGCTGACAGCAGCTACACAATAAATTCTGTAAGTATCTGATATCAAACATTGTGTGTGGTAAGGTGTCTTGCTTATTCAGAGGAACAGGATTTCAAATGCAAATGCCTTACTCTAGAGGAGTTTGCTCTTAAATATTTAAGGACGTGTACACTGCAGTCATGCAAGTCACAATGTAAAAGGTTTAAGTGGTCTAGGACTCCCACTCACAAGTCTATTTCAATGGATTAGAATAATCTCCACAGAGCTACAGGAGAGGAACAATGTAAAAATCACTTACATTTGAAGACTTCGCAGCAAAGACGGTGGATTTGACTCACTTAGTCCCAGTTTTTCTGCTAAATATTCAACTAATGATGGATTAGCAAATCCTGGGGAACGATGCAAAACCTCTTCAAATGTCTCTCCTGTGTTGGCAACTTCCAGGCTTCTCCTTCAAAACAGCAGCAATGTACACAAATGAGACCTCAGGCTCTGTGCCCTATTTCATCACTTATGTTTAGAATAAAAATGCCCATGTGGTACCTGTATTACTGCTCACAAACTGCTCTCTTCTACAGGCACATATCTTCCTGCTATTTACTGACCCTTATGTCCTTTTACCCCAAGTGAGCTTCTGAAACCTATTTGGGCACCCACCCCCTATTGCCAGGACATACAAAAACATGAAAATATCACGGACAGCTGTGTCCCCATCTTCTAAGGGGAATTTTAAAATGTTAAGAATTAACATTCCAGTCTCCCAAGACTTTAGGGGTTTTGTATTCGTTTGTTAACACAGTCCAAAAGCAACACACATCTCACCGTGCCTTTTAGTTTCCTTATACTTTTGGAAAGAAGCTAAAAAGCCAACCACACCTACATATCCAGACACAAGTATGCTAAAGAGAGGAACAACAAGGAGGATGTGGTCAGCCCATTAAATCAGAAAGCCCACTGAGGAGTTTAAGGGACAGCCAGCCTGTCAGAGATGCTCTTCAGACACCCTGACTGCACCCAGCCAAGTGCAGCCAAACAGCACATCCTTACTTATAATGCAGTGGGAAGTCATCAGAGGTGATCACACCCAGCTTTGTGCTGGAAAACTTGGGTGGAAGAGCTGAGCTGTAAAGCGACACTGCCAGCTTCTCATGGTAGCGGTCAACGTCCTTGAGTGCAGCTGCAGAAACAATACAGGGAAGGATAAATTCACAGAAATGGCCCAAACCCCAGACAAACCCATTCCTGACAGCTTCTGCAGCCACTCACCTCGGATAAGGTCTCCAGCTTGATAATATGACAGAGGGTCTCCATGGTTGCTTTGAGGAGGCACATCCCTCACAGGACACAGGGCCTGCAACAGAACAGAGCAGGAATGTCATAAATGAAGACATAGGGTTGGGGTTCTTTTTCTCCCCAAGAGCATACCAAAAAAGATTACTTTAAGCTTAATGCACATCAGAACTGCAATTCTTAAAATACAGTTTGGCTCAAGGAAAAACTCATGCATCCACAAATGATGAACTTTTCAACCCAATAATGTGGGTCACTGCTGTGAAAGACGTGTTCACTGGCTGAGCAAAGTACCACAAACTGCCCATAAAGTCAGGCGCTACCCATCATCCCAAAGCTGTTTCACCTTTACAAGTTCCACTCCACTAAGAGATACAAGAGGCAACAAATAAATGTCAAAAATGAACTATTGACCAAAGCTGTATCTTACAGTGATTTCCAAATCTGCAATTTCCCGTATGACACCACTTCCCAGACAAATCAACACCATGAAAAAGCCAAATTCACGGATAGATGTAATCCTCCCAATGACGATATCGCCCCGCTCGATGTCGCGGAAGAACAGCTCTCTCCTCTCCTCCCTGGGCACCTCCAGGAACCTCTCCAGGGGCGGCATGACAGCGTAACACTCTGCAACAGGGCACAGCCAGTTACAATCGGCCAAGCTGCACCCCGACATCACAAAACATTTGACGACAGCAAAACACGTGAAAATATGATTTCCTGTGCTAACAGGAAGCTTACGCATAGCCTATAAAAATCAACAGGGGAAATTTTAAACCTCTTTTTAAAGATAAGGCAAATTGAAGTGCTGTCCTTACAGAGTGACCGCCCCCAACTCACACACCCTCATTCTCCTCGATGCTGTCCTCGATCGGCCCGTTGGGTTTCCACGAGTGCGCGAACAGCAGATCCGCCTTCTTGGCGATGAAGCGCTTTATCTCGGTGTCGATGCTCGCCCTCTCTTTCCTGGGGGAAGGAGAACGCGGTGAGTCGCGCCCCGCGGCCCCTCACGGCCCGCCCGGCCGCTGCCCCGGCGCCCCTCACCAGGCGGCCGGCGCGGCCCCACGAGGCGGCTCCGGGGCGGCCCCGGGCGGCGGCAGCAGCCCGCGGAAGTCGGGGTTGTCGTGCTGCTCGGCGCGGAGCAGCGAGAGCAGCGCGGGGCCGTGGTAGTTCAGGGCCTGCCGGAGCAGCTCTCGATCCATCCCGGCGCCAACGCCGCCGCCGCCACCGCCTCGCCCGGAACGGGAACCGCCGCTCGGGCAACGGCGACGGGGCGGGACCGGGCGGCCGTAGCGCCCCCGGCGGGCGGGAGGACCGCGCTGAGCGGCGGCGGCGCTGCCCGCCCTGCTGGCGGGCCCGGCTGTAGTTTATAAACAGACAAGAATGAAAGAGAGAACAGTAAAAAACGCACGGCGCAAATTACACAGATTTTTCCCCAGGGGAATCCTGCCCGGTTCGGCAGCGGCGGCCCCTGCAGGCAGCGCCCGACGCCGTACTGCCGGGAGGGGGCGCTGCGTCCCTGCCGGCCCCGGCCCGGAGCGCCCAGAGCGGGTGACACCGGCGGTGTCACATATCCGAACCGGCGGTGTCATATATCCGAACCGGCGGTGTCACATATCCAAGCCGGCGGTGTCACATATCCGAACCGGCGGTGTCACGGCCCGAACCGGCGATGTCACGTACCCGAACCGGGGGTGTCACGGCACCGCCGCGTTCTCTGGGCGCTGCCGGGAGCGTGTTCGCTTCCTCGGGAGTGGCTCTGGAGCAGCTCGGGCGGGTCTCGGTCGGGGCTCGGCCGGCGCTGCCGTGTCGGCCCCGAGTTACGGCTGTGGAGCGCCGGGAAAGCGAACGGAGCTGAGGAAGGGGCTGGAGCACAGTGCAGCGAGGAGCTACTCAGGGAGTTCAGCTGGAGGAGAGGAGGCTCAGGGGGGACATTGTCACTCTCTGCAGCTCCCTGACAGGAGGTGCAGCCAGGCGCGGTCACGCTCTGCTCCCCGGGAACCAGCCACAGGACAAGGGGAAACGGCCTCAAACTGCTCCAGGGGAGGTGTAGGTTGGACACTTGGCAGAATTTATTAATTCGAAGGGTGATGAGACATCGGAACGAGCTGTCCAGGGAGGTGCTGGAGTCGCTGTCCCTAGTGGTGTTTACAGAAAGACTGGACGTGGCACTTGGTTCCATGGTCTAATTGACAAGCTGGTGTTGGGCCACAGGTTGGACTCGATAATCTCAGAAATCTTTTCCAGCCCAGGTGGTTCCGTGATTCTGTGACTAAAGGAGAGAGCGTGAGCCAGCGCAGCAGTGCAGGGCTGGGGCTCAGCTCTGCACTGTTCCTAAATCCTTGCACTGTCCCTGGCCAGGGTCCCCTGTCACAGCCCACAGCCCATCCTGGCTCTCCTGAAACAGGGAATACGAGTGATTCCCTCATCCTGGCTCTCCTGAAACAGGGAATACAGGCGATTCCCTCGGCAGAAGGCGATGGGCTGAGGGTACAGCCAAGCTGCTGCCGCGGGCCGGGCGCCAGGGCAGCCGCCCTGCTCCCCAGAGCTAACTTTGGATGCTAAAAAGACACTTCACTCAGGAGGCTCTTCATGCTAATCACCTCTCCAGCTAATGGAGAAAGGTGCTTAAAACCAGCTGGAAATAATCCAAGCCTATTAGAAGGATCGCAGTTTTTCGGCTCCCAAGAATAATTTGTCCCTGGCATTGTGTTTAATAATTAATTTTAAGAGGGGAGGTGGGTGTGGGAGAAAACCCACTGCAAACAGCGTAATGTCACTTCTCCCCTCAGTACAGTGCTGAAGAAAAAATAGCAATCTGGCTGTCAGCAGATCAGGGACACGGACTCCTCTAGGAAGCAGCATGACTGAGAGGGCAAGGATCATATCAAAGACTCTAGTCTCAGAAGCTCAGTTCAAAGCCAGCAGGGATATCACTGGTGTAGCAGACTTGGGGAAGACACTGGAAGGACAAATTTATATCTTAGGTTCATTTCACATCCCCCTGTTTTAATATAAAAGAAGATAAAGGAGGCACAACACTTACTATGTACCAAACAGCTGCCAAGATTTTGATTTAGAGTCTTCCTGATCTGTATGAGACCAGGTGTGCTGGTTACCATGGTGGGGAAACACCATTAACACCAGATGGAAATTTCTAGATATTAAGAGTGATTAGCCACAGGTTGACATGGAATATGCAGCTGCATGGATGCAGTGCAAACAGGAGCCTTTCCTGGATGAGTTTTGTGGCAAGTGCAGTGTCCTGAGCAGGGTGGCACAACTGCAAATAGTGGCAGTTTTATTTGAGGGAATGGTATTTTGAGTAAGAGTTAATTGGGGTTGCTTAGGAAATACAAGAGCTAAAAAAAAAATAAGTTGTTTGAAGCACGAACTCTGCTTGTGTAAGCATTTCCCCAGCCTCATATGCAGATACACCCATACACAGTGTACAAGAAATTAGGCATTTTGAGCAGACTTCCAGTGTGTTACAACTTCTGGACTTAAAACAGCAGCCAAAAATCACTATGAAAGCACACGCACCTACAACAGCAGATTCTTCTTACAGACATTTTTTTCTTTGAATAAAATCAATTGCATTTCAGGAAATCTAGTAATTTGAACACATAATTTATATACACAAATGTACCTCTACAGAAGGTAGATTAGTTGCCCATGAACATGAGGGCTAACTTCATTTTTAAAGTAATCCATTCTTTATCTGGGCCAAACACATCCCCAAAATTATCTTAATCAAGCAAACTGAATTACCCCAAATAATTCCAGCTTCAGAAACAGCTTTGCCAGAGCAGAGTATATGCTTGAACTTGTAATTTTTGTTCCTATTTTTCAGGTTATAGGAATGAACTGAGAAGTAATGTAAGACTGTGACATACTGTATGTTGTTCCATACTGTGCTCATCCAGAGCACACAGAAGCTTTTGCATCCTTTTCTTTCCCAGGATACTTCCTGGATATTCACTCTGATTTTAAAAACATCTCTCCATCTTTTCAGTGGTGGAAGTTTTCTGCTTTTCTTTTCATTCTTTTCTTGCTTTGCTTCAGTTGCCCAATAGGAAATGCTTTTGATAAAAGAGAATAGCAGCCACCACAGTTCAGACAGGAACTGATGATAAATGGGAGATAAATGATAAATGATAAATGGGAGAGTCTGGAATAAAGCCTATGCACACTGCTCAGGAGATGCCAGGCCTGAGGATGGGGCGTGCTCCATATGCTGTTAATCCTCTGTTCCATTGATTTAGGAACTGCCTGGATGAGTAGTGCCTGATCCCATCTGCTGAGTAAACACGGGGTGGGCAGGAGTGTCCTGATCCTGCAGGAGAAAGCGCTGCAAGTCAACATCTCACCCTGCTGGAGGAGGAACACTCCGGATACTTTGAAACCAGACGTGTCTGAGCACCCTCGGTGTAGATCTTCTGACACCTCAGGTCGGTGCATGCTGAAAGGCAGCTCACAAAATCCATCCTGCAGCCTCTAGCTCCCACAGTAAAAAGATGATGAATTTACACCTCAATGGCTTTGGACCCAGGGTCAAACTCACAGCGATATTGCCCCTGAACAACCCCAAACAGGCATGATAGGACTTCAAAGGGGGTATATGAAATACTAAGCAGATTTCCATCCAAATCCAGTGAGCACAGCTTGAATGCAACAAGGTCAAGCTGCTTCTCAAATGTTTCCAAGTATCCAATATCACTGGTGAAGCTTACAAGAAAATCTCATTGCAGGAAAGAATTTTGTGCCAGAGCCCAGAGGCACATTTTATCACTGACAAAAAGATTAGATTCTCCAAGATCATACATGTCAAAGTATTATTCTCTGTAAATTTTGGGCATCTTTGAAGATAAATTTTAGCCTGTTGCAAAGAGGAGTGAAATATTCAACTAAATATGTCCTTTGGGCTAAGAAGAGGAAGCTAATAGTAGTAATGACAAGGAACATGAAGAGTTGTACTTCCAGCTGTGTTATACTTATGGAAAATTCTGCCAAAAGCAGTCCCGCTGCCTAGACTTGCTAATTTATGAAGCAACAAAGAGACTGTCCAATATCCAAGATATTATTTTAGCTCAAGACCGATGAAGGGACCTTCAGCACAGAATAACTGCTAGCCAGTTTATAGCCCTACTGTGAGGAAAACAAGATATAATCACCAAATATGATGGAGGAAATGTGGAGACAACCCCAAACTCTGAGTGATGGAGCAACCCAAGCCATGGCCATTCAAGCATTTCCCTTTGTAATGAGTTCATTGTTCAGTCCAGCTTTGGCATGGTCTGTAAGAGAGTACACTTTCAGTGGTGTAGACTTACCTGGAGTGTGCTCAGCGCCTGTTTTTGGTGTCAAGGACCTTTGCACTTCTCAGATTTCTAGAAAGATGTAGACAAAGAATAGTCAGTTGCATGTTATAAATATACAAAGACAGACTGTGGGAACTGCCTGGGCTTTGAATCGACAGTCTGGATTATTCAACATTATTCCTGCTGGAGTCCAACAGGAATAATGGTTCAGAAATGTCAGTGGGACTCCCCCTGGGAGTCCTGTGGGTTTCTGTCAGGCTGCAGGCAGTGGCACTGCTGAGCCTTTGTACATTGGGAGTTCAGCTTGTGCACCAGTGCAGCGTTCTGTGCCTGCACAGCAGTGACAAGAGCTTAGAGGATCCAGGTGAAACTGAAAAGGTTTCTGGAGGAAACATTGCCCTTGACATTTTTTTTACCATAAAGATGAAAACCAGACTGTGCTGAATGAAAGTTTGCTTATTTGGCAGGAACCTCAGTCAGGCAACTTAGCAGCAATCATGACACAGACAATATGTACACACCCACCTGTACAGCTTGCAATGCAACTAGAAATCCTGTCTGCAGAGCAAATTCCTGTGGTGCATGGGGGCTCAGCAGCAGGTATGCTGAGCAGACAGGTTTTTGTGAGGTTTTCATGCCTTTTCCAGCTTCTAACACTCCACAGACTGGCAGTATCTCCTGCTTTATAGCAGGGGAGAATCATCCTGGTTTTCCAGTTTTAGAGTGATTGCACCTTAAAGCAGCATCAAAACTTTCCTGTCAGCAGAGTAGATCACTACTTAGAGCTCAAAATTACATTTCCATGGTATAGCAAAATACAGTGTGGATGTTTGACCTCAAGGCTGCAAGCACTCCAAGGAGATCTTCAAGCATGCAACTTCTCTCAGTTATTGAGCCTCTCATTTGTAGTAGAGCAATATTCCCGTTTTCAGTATAAAATTCTTTTTCCAGAAATTTGCATCTTTATAACTGTCATATACCATGCTTGAACTTTCAAAAGTTGTCCAAAGGAGTCTCTAAAAATGTTTTGAAGATCTAAAGCAGCTGGAGTTCTTCTACTTCTGGTAAAAGAAGCTACTTATTTATGTATCTCATGGTCAGTTGCTCTAACATTCTATTTGTGCAACATGTGCAATAAATACTGCCTAAATAGCAATGTACAAAAATCAGAAGTTGTTTTCTCAATGACTTGCAATGAACCAGGCATGTAACCATGGTCACAAACTAATTAGCAGCCTCCTAAATTCTTTTAAATTTATCGCTATTTAAACTACACTAAAACTAGAAAGTTGAAACTGCTTTAATTAACTTATGAAGAGCTAAACAGTTGGCAATACAAATTCACAATGCAGATTAATTATCTTCATGTTTGCTCCAATTTAATGCATGAGCATACCTTGAAAACAAATAAAATGTACCAAAATTATTTTTGTCTTTAGCAGGTGTATCTCTCATTAAAAATGATAAGCTGAATTGGTGTGATATGACTTCCAATTAATTTTTATCTCAATAAGAATTTTTAGAGATACAGTGATTAAGGAATACTTTTAGAAACAGAAAGAGAAGTTAATTACAGAATTATCTTTTTGATATAATTCCAGTAAGTAACAGCCATAAGTAGATATTCATTAGTCTCTCAACAAATCAGGTTTGTTTTTCCTATCAACCAAAAGCAGAGGCCAGATGGAACAGTGGAATGCCAGACTGATGTATGGATATGAAATTTGTTTGTTTAAACATTTGGTGAATTCCTCACAGTGTTAAATCCAGAAAGCTGAACTTATTTGCAAGTAAATTAACAAGACATGGGGAAAAAAAATCTGCTCTGAATTTAATAATTATCTTTAGGTTTGTAATTTATTATTAGAAGCCTCTTTTTTCTATCATAAAACTTTTTAAAACTGTAAGTAAAACCTGTTGCCTGGTGTTCCAGTCTGCCTTTTGGCCCAGTGAAAAAATGACAAAGGCTGAGACAAAAACAACTGCCCCTGGTTTAATGGGCAGTTTTGTGCCTCTGAGGGATTTTGGAAGGCGACTTTGTGGACTCCCACTGACTTCAGCAGGTTTTAGGTCAAGCACGAAAGACAGAAATTGGTAACTAAACTTTTTTTGTTTCCCCTGCTGTCTATAATTATGATTTAATCAGAGCAATCAAGTGTCAAAGTCCAGACATGGTTTGGCTGGAGCTTCTGGAATATAGGAAATATACAGCTGTTGATTTCCTCTTGATTCTTGTCTTATTAAGGCAGTTGAATAAAATACATAATCACAGGGAATAGAGGCTCTGAATCAGATGAAAATCTAAAGCAGAAACGGGAGGAGGTAGCTTGAAATGTGAAAAAAAGAAACACCACAGTGAAATAAAGATGTGTATGTGTGCAGGTAATGACCATGACTTGGAGCAGGAGAAAGGGACCTCTGCCAAAAGTACAGCAAAGGCCAGAAATGCTCTCTTACAAAAAACCCCAACCAAATCAAAAAAACCAACCTTCAATACTGTGTCCCAAATCAAATGCAGAGACAACTGAAATACAAGTTATGCATTCCATGCATCTCCCTTTTGTAGCACATTTTACAACACTGATACCAAATTGTGTTTTTAAAGATATTGGTAGCTAAAAGCACAGAATGTACCTAAGAAGAAGTTAAAAAAAGCCATAAGCTGGGCATCTAAATACCTTTGTGATCCTGGCCTAAGAATGAATGATAATTATTATAGCACAAATTAAGTTTTTACATATGCAAATGGCATTGTTTGCTGTCGCAACTAATTACAGAAGTAGCTCTGTGCTGATTTGATTGGGAGTGAGAAATAAACATACAAATCTAAACCACTGGTGTCTAAACTCCCCTCTTGTAATTGTGATGATCTGATCCTCCTACAGCTGGTAAATATATACATGGGAGACTGTGTGTACGTGCGTAGGAGAGCTGTAAGTGGGAGAAAGAAATCCAGATTTTTCCATCTGTACAAAATGTCAACATACTCTCTATGAAAAGGCATCAACAAAACCCTTGTAAGCACAATGCAGGCTACTCGAGTTCTAATCTGTATCTTCACTGGCAGTGAGGTTAATCAAAGCTCCAATACAATGTTTCCTTAGTTGAGAAGCTGCAAGGAAATGATGAGGTGCTTTCAGGAATGCAGAAAAGCTTGGATAGTGCCAGATAGCATTGTGCAATTTAAAGTTTAAACAGAAGGTTAATAGCCCAGGAAAAGGTTGGTCCTGAAAAGTCACACTTCAGGCTGAGGTGGTTGAAGTGCCTGGTTGCCCACACCAGAATGTGCCTCTGAGAAATTCTAGTGGCAGCCAGGAAAACTGATAATTGTCGGTTCCCCAGTGCAGCCTATTTTTTTTTTTTTACCTCTCTAACCTGGTTTGTAATCTCATAATGCAAATTTAGCACTTCACTTCTTTAAAGATGGGAAAACCTGCCTTGTGTTAGGAGTGATCACAAAGTACATCTGAAAAATATGAAAAACAGTTTTTCTTGAAACCTGGTGAATTTAACTGAATTTCAGCATCCAAAGAGAGTTCTGGCTCCTGCAATCCAGAAGAGGTTTGGAAATTTCAGAAGGGGGAAGGGATTTTCCCCAGACTATGAGGGTTATTTTGGCATTGAGTGCCTAGATAAAAGGAAAAGCCTTCCATACCCAGAGCTACAAGTGCCTTCTTGTAAGGATATTTTACAGGGTCAGGTGGTCAGAACTACAGAGAGTCTTTGACAGACCAGTCATGGCAAAGTGCTGTTAAAAAAAGCCCACTCTACCAGCAGCATGACAGGGAAAGGAGAGGGGAAAGTAGAGTGGGATACGCAATATTTTCAGTTAGACCAAATTAATGTATCCAAGCATAACAAGAGCTGCTGTGGAACTTTGAGATGTAATGGCAGGCTCAGCAATAGTTCCTGCTGGTACCTAAAATGGACTATAACCCTCTGTATTCAGCTTCAGAAATTGCACTCACACAGCTAAGAGATGAAACAGTCACTTTGGTCTCTAATAGCTGTGTTAGAAGCCAGAAAGAGCAGGAGAAAGCAGCAGCCTGGCTACTCTGATATACCAATCCTTTTTTTTCCCCCCCAAAGTAAACATATTATTGCTTTGTAATTTAAAATAATGATCACTGGAAAAAATAATTATATTGTAAAGTAAGATAAGAGTACAAGAGTTGTTTAGCTTCACTGATACCAGAATGGAAATACAGAAACTTTTTCTGTAATTGCAAATAATGCAGACACTGCTTTGTAACAGGAAAAAAAGGAAAACCATTATTGGCAAAAATCTGTAGATTCTTTAGGTGGAAAAATACACAGCATAAATTGTTTACATTTTCAGTGGGGAGCATCCCTCGGTGCATCAAGCTGTCACACAGCTTAGCAGCATGACACATCTTAGTGATTAAATGCTGGCTCCCTGGCAAAACCCAAAAAACAAAACAAATGAATTTTTCAGTGGAGAAAGCTACTGTTCTTTTGTACAGTGGCTCTCTCAGCCGACAAGAGGCAGCAGCAGGGTGGTAGAAATCAAAGTCACTCAGCAGGTGAGCTGCAGTTTGAATGCACCTCTTCACAGGGTATCTTTATCTGCCTTTGCTCTCACTCCTCTCTTGGGGTAAAATGCACCATCACTTACAAGTTTGATTTCAGATGTTGACCATGCAACGTGATGGACCTTGGAAAGCAATTATTACATGCCTTCACTTGTTTTATTTGGAAGCCCCAAACCAAGCAGAGTTAACCCAGTTACTCAGATGCACAAAACCAGATCAGTGACAAAGCAAGAGCAGCAAAGGCCACCTGTGAGTGGAAGAGCAGGTGAGCAGGACAGGAGTGTCAGGATCAGGGCTGGGAGCAGGGATCAGGGTCAGCACAGCCCAGAGGTTGCCTCAGTGATGAGACAGCTCCAGCTGGGCAAGCAGCCGGTGGGTTTGGGTCTAGGCTCGAGTCTGGAGGTCAGGGCTCAGTGCATACACAGCTGCAACAGGGCTGCAAAATAACATAGGGAAAATGATATTAAACCCTCAACAGCACCTACCTAGGCAGAGCAGGGGCAGGCCCTCACTTCTAGCTTTCTTCATAGTAGTTCTTGGCAGTGAAGAAGCTGATCTCGAGCTCAGCCCATAAACTCATCCAACTCAACTCCATCAGGACATGAGCTCAAGGCCCTGGCATAAACTCGGGCTTAGCTCTTTGGCCAATGCAAAAGCACTTGGAGCAGATGGCACAGGTCCATTCCATCATGCAGGTGCTTGTATGGGACTCATCAGCCAGTCTGTAAAGCAGAATTAATTATAACAAAGTTCACTGTTTGTTATGCCCCAGCTGTCACTTGGTACCAGTCCCACCCATACGTTGCCACATGAGGAGTCAGGTCAGGCTTACTCCAACTGGTATAAAAACTGTATTTTTTGGGTAACTTAGGATTGTTTACCCACTTTTGTTTTCTTTATGCTGTTTGCAGTTGCACAGGGGTCACATTCAGCAGCTGATCATGAAAATACTCTTGTTAGATCAAAGAAAGCAATGTCACATGGGGCTGATGAAATCCACGAGCTGACACTTGACAGGACAGCGATTATCCCAGAGTTTAATAACATGTTAATCATCCTAAGAGTCATTATTTTCTCCCAGGCACACACTGTACTCCCACAGTGACATTAAAAAAGTCCCCAACAAAACACACCAGAGGGTATTTCTGCAGGGCAAAACATACTGGAAAACTAAAAAGATGCTGTCTATGAAAATGGCCTCTTCCACTGTCCTAGAACACAAAACCACCAGAAAGGTTGTGCTCTTTTTGTGCAGCTCTGTGCTACTCATCCCAAATGATTTTGAATATAATTGCACAGATTTTTACTCACTAAATTTAATAATAATGTGAATGGGAACATGCAATGTAGCCTTGGCATATGAACACAAACATCAAAAACCTCCCCCCACATGCATTATGTTTTTTCCTAGGTTGCAGAGGTTCCTGTGGGAAATCTGTATTTGATTCATCTTTAGGTGACACATTTAACTGTGACTTCCAACAGAGTTGTTAGTGCCAGGTGCAGCTTTTAGTATTTTTTATCTGCATTATCTGTGATTTGAGGTCACAGCTACTTTCTCATATGATACCAGTCTGGAGGCTTTTAATTTTATCTGAACCTGCCTGAACTAGAGGTGGGATATGAGTACTGTGGGAGGTTGCAACAAGCAGTAAATGTTTGATGTGGGCCTTTTCAATCTGAGAATATTCCTTCAAAGAATGTCCACGTTCAACAGACCCATCTAGCCCACAGGGAGACTGCTCCTTCCCAAGGAAGCAACTGAGCCTGTTTGGTGAAGATGGTCCCACTGGCACACATGGCAACAGAGGAGTGAGAAAATGACAGTCAGGAGCTTTGTCTGAAGCCCAGCAAAAGACAGTGAGACCCTTGGTGCTCCCATGAGGAAAATCTCTAAGGACCAGAACAGAAAGTCACTGAGTTATCAAAAAGTTAATCCAGAAGGAAAGCCAAGATCTGCAAACTCCCAAACAGGAAAGACAGACATTATTTTTTAAATCTCATTTCACTTTGGAGTTATTATAGATAAAGAAGTTAATTACTGTAGATCCTATTCTAATACAAATGACTCATGAGTTTCAAAGTCTTTGGGGGATACTCACTTAATGTAGATCTATATGGACTCATCTGGGAGGTGGGACTGGTCCCAGGCCCTGCCATGGGTCTGAGCTGCATTTGTTTGGAGTTTATTGTCCCCAGCCAAGCATTAACAGCCAGCCCAGTCCCTGCTGCTGCCTCATAAGGCACTTACACAATGGAGATTAATAGGAGTTGGTGAGAAGGTCATGTCCTGATACTAAGGGAAATGAATTATTCCCAGAAATATATTTAGTCTAGACTGTGTCCAAGTCTTCAAGCAGTGAGGTTCAAATATTTCCCTATGAGATTTTTACAAGTTCATTTCTGTATCAGAGTTTTTATCTTGGTGTTCAGCTTAAATTTTAATTTCTTCATCCTTTCTGCCTTAGAACAGTCTAAAGAATTCCTCTTATTTCTTGCTGCTTATCCCATTTGTAGACTGTTGGCAAGTTCTTTGTTCTCAGCCACTTAACCTTCTTTTCACCAGCCTATAAATATTGATCCATTCCAATCTTCCCTTTTTGTCTATACAAAAGTCCCTCTGTACTTATTTCTGTCCTATACTGAATAACCTTCAATTTGTTTGTTGTAATGAGCTACTTAAAAACACATGTACTCTTCTGCCAGTGTTAAATGGAGATGAACAATGCCTCCTTATTCATGCTGCATGGGCACAGGCCAGATTCCAGCAATTTTTCAGTCCTTCATGTTACCCCTTCCCAGATGTGCCCATCACAGTATGCACAACAGGAAAGTCTTTCCTTGAGATGAATTAGGATTTTTTCAGGTTGAATTCAATTTTTTTGCATTTCATCAAGATTCTAAGACCTCCAAGAAAGACACAATTTGTTTCCCAGTTTCTTTCTATACTTTTCCCGTAACTCATCCAGACTGCATCCAAAGCACATGTGGGAGGTTTCATTAACATGGGATTTACTTCTTTGTCTTTGCTCTTAGTGACTGCATTTTCCCAGGAGGTACAAGTGATCTCTGCTGTACAATTAATCATCTTATTCTAACCCAGCATTCACCATTTACCAAACTGCAGCTTGATCTTTACTCACCATTAGCTTCAGGAAACAAACAACTGTTTGGCAACACTAAAGGTATCATAGTAGTTGAGTCTTATTTCAGGAATGGAAACATCTGCAATTTTGCCATCTATATGAACAGATGTATTTATGAAAATTAGTATGATTCACTGCACAGATGACAATTTTTTGTTTCATAGTCATCATTTCATAGTGCATATTTCAATCAGTTTTTAGTAATAGAGTGGATACTGCAGCAACTGCTGCTTGCAGCACTAGGTCTGGGAGCTGTACTCATGCTACAATGCACTGTGAAGACATAACATAAACTGCTCTGGATGGTGACCTGAAATCAAGTTAAAATTCAAAATGAGAATTAAAAATAGAGGAAAATAATTCAGAGGGAATTTTTCCCAGTTTAATTCAACCTAAAATGCAAATTCCTATTAAAAAGTCTGTCTCAGTAGTCATAACCACTTCCACTTAATATTGACATATAAAAAGGAGCCTGAAAATCTGTTTAAGGGAGTTTATTTTAGATGAGTTGTCTGTTGAGAAGAAATTTTCCTTCCATATTCCCAGCAAAGCAACTGAGATGCCACTGAGCTTTGGAAGCAGTGCCCATGGCCACCTGCACCCATCAGGCCTCAGCCTAACTCCTTTCTTGGATTTAGACAAATAAGGCTCCATGTAGCAAAATCCCACTGTTTAGGGCTTACAACACCTGCTAAAAACATCTGGTTACTGCTAATTATCTAGAGCTCAGAATCTCCTCTCTTCATTCCTGTGCTTTTCCTCCAACTTGTCCTCACAAAAGGTCACAGAATAGAAGAAAATCCTCCCTTTTTTGTGAACCTGGTATAATCCTATTGATTTACCTTGTGTTCAACCCAGTTAATTTCAATTTACCCTTTTTTGATTTGTTTCCCTCAAAGGTAATAAACCTGCGCTAACCATTTTATTTCCAGCTATTATTTGTTTTTGCCAAACACTGGGGAAGAAAAATGAGTGGTGATCTCCTGTGCTGTGCCTCCAGATGCAGGACAGCAATCCCAGCCCAGAGCTCACACACAGAGCTGCACTGTGACCACACTGGGTGACACCTGTGGCTGGTTCATGTCACCCAGCCCCTGGAACACCTGCCCCATGGCTCTGTGTGGGCTGTGACACAATTCAGGATCCTCCCTTCAATACACAGTCTGATCTAGGATATTTCTTTCAATTTTGATATGGTTTTTACACAGAAATCCTGCAGGCAGCTCTGTGTGGCAGCTGGTGCTGTGTGAGGAGCACCCATCACTGTGACCAGCACTGGACACTCAGTGCACACAGCACTGAGACATTGACAGCACCAAACCACTTTGGTGGTTCTTCTGAGCTAATGAAGAGCCCCAGCTTCCCAGGCAGATTCATTAATTCACGAACTTTGTGCTAGAGAAGTTTCACTGCTCTCCATTTCTTCCTGGGGTGTAGATGTGCCCATCGTGACACCTGAGCATGGGAAGGTCTCTCCTGGCTGGGACTGCCTTCTGTGTCAGATGTAACAACAGAACCTACAGAACTCATCATGCACAAGACAAAAGAAATCAGGAGAGATCGGGACATATGATAATGTAATCTGTAAGCCTCTGGATCAAGGATATGTTGAAATGATTTTGAACAGGGATGTTTTTTTAAGAAATGGCCTCTGCATTCTCCTGTGATCTTTCTCTAAATGTGTTTTGCAGCGTTCTGAGACCTCCCCAAGACATGCTGAAATCCCTATGGATTCCAAAAACTACATCAATTTCCACAACTTTTCTGATAATACTGATGTAGGAAGGTCAGAATATGATGACAGCAAACACTGCTGAATTCACAGCACTTTGGACAGCAGTGATTTCAGCCCAAATGCATTAGCTCACAATCATATTTATTTCAAAACATTGTCGTGAAACTGAACCCATGACTAACGAGGTGTGATTTGGTGTTCCTTTCTGTATAAACTGAATGTTCTTTTTAAAATCCAGTTTCAGTGGATATCTGTATTACTAATAAATCTTTCAGACAGCAACCATTTCATCTCATTGCTGAATTTGAGGCCTGTGGCTTAGAGCAAAAGAATGATTTGAGAAAAGCTAATCTCAGGAGTCTGGTATTGGGTGGCAAAGTAGGGCTGAAATGTACCATACTGTGGCCTCGACATTACCCCTGTTCCATCTCAGGCAAACACTTTTCCAAAGAAAAAACATAACTTGATCCTGTACCAGTATTATTTTAATTAGATCTGTAGCAAATAGCCCAATATTTGATTGCTGACTGACTCAAAAATAGCTTCAACTACAAGTAATAAGAAACAGGTTAGAGCAGGGCATAGAGCCTGGAGATTTTGCCAGGCAGGAGATCAAAGAGCTGAGCTCTTGACAGACTCTGCTGCTTCCCTTTGCCTGCTGTTTCCTGGAGCAGCAAATTCAGGAGCCATTTGTCAGTCACTGACCAGTTCACCCTCACAAACCATTAATAGCATATCTGAACTTCCAAATCTCACAATGGAAACAGAAAAAAAAATCCAACTCAGAAGATTCCTGTGTCTCAAAGGATTGTTTCCTTATGCTTTCTGGACATAATTTTGTAATGTGTATTTGAGGTGGTTGACAGGCCTCTGTTTGACATAAGTTTGGATGGAAAAATGAAAAAGAAAAGCTCTTAAAATGTTCTCTTACAGTTACTCTGCTGAATAAATATTTTTATTGTGGCCAAGCATCAAATGCAAAGTGCCATTTCCTGAGTTCTTGCTGAGGGCTTTCAAATTTTCTTGTCTTGAGAAAATCAGTGTGATTCCCACAGTTCCCCAGGGAACTAATGCATTTCACTCTGGCAAGAACCACAGGGACATAAAGCTCTACGGGCTCATATTTTTTAAGCCATTTTACTCATTGATTTTATGCCTTAAGGAATCCCGAGTTCAGAATGGCCTTTTGTGTGCCACAACAACGAGGCCACCAGCCGGTGACATTTGTAAATCTGCTAATAATTGCTCGGATGCCTGGGCTCCAACGCTTCAGTGCTTTGAGTCATGTATCTAATGAGGTCAAAACTAAAACTTGCCAGCCCTGAGGCAGAGGGGAGATCATCAGAGAGGGATGAAGAGCCAAACTCTGCTGGCTGCGGGCTCCCAGGTGCTGGCTGATTGATCAGGGGTACCTGGGACAGCCCTGCTGCTGCTCCTGCTCCTCTCGTGTCACCAGGGCACTGCTCACCTCCACAACATCTTGTTAGTGCCAGGCCCCAGCTGGGAAGAGCAAAGATGCCAACAACAAGAGCTCACCTCTCTTGATGTTGAGCAAACTCTTAACAGGAATCCAGCTCCTCAGATCTAATTGCAGGAAAAATCTTCCTCTCTCCTCACTGTGGAGAGAAACAGAGGAAATCTTACCTGACTCAGAGCTAGAATTGTCTGCTGGAAACATAGAATATATTTTTTCTTTAAGTACTTTAAAATCTGGATTTTTGATAATTTGCAGCTTTAAAACATTAAAAATATCAATGCTCTTGATTATTAATTAAAACAGGATTCTAAGAATACCATTAGATGCCCAAGGTCCAACCTGCTGCACAGAGAAATAAAAAAGTATTACAGCCTAAGGGAGGTTAGAGCCCTGAACTTTTCAGAAAGATTTTCTATACAGTAAATCCCCAAAGAGATGTATAAATCCATACAAAAAATAATTACATAACAAAAATTTGAACCTCGTATGTCCACAAACTGCCCTGTTCTGTTTAAGTCTCTTATCACTTTGAAATAAAACCAAGCTGTTTTAATTAACAATGTGGAGGTGTTATAGAAAAATAAAAATATTACTTATAAAAATAGTACTGTCTTTGTACAGCACTTGCAATCATTAGGTCTCAAAGTAATATACAGAAGTATGATGATCCTTAATATCTAGATAACGAAATTAAGGTACACAGAGGTGAAATCACTTGCCTAAAACGTTCCAGTGGGTCAGAAATATCAGTGAAAAGAGCAGATTTCTAAACCTTTGCATCACCTTGACGTGTTGAAGAATTTAAAAAAAAATTACTGATGTTCAGATCAATTCATAACCTGAAAATGAAGTTCAGGTTCCCAAAATGAGCATCTGGCATTGCCACAGAAATTTATCCTCCTGAACTAGGTAGAACCTAACGTGCCAGGTATGTTATACAAAACTGGTAAATATTAGTGTTTGTCTTGAAAACATGAAGTTATAGTCCTTTTTGTTATCAAAAATACTTTCTTACCTCTTCAGAGTTTCACAGTTTGGCTCCCTTGCTATTAACTATTAATACACATCTATTTCTTAAAGTCTTCATGTAACAGCTGCCTCAGAGATCAAAACCAGTCAAAATATCAGGGGGTGCTGGGGAAGAGTTTTATTCTTTTTGGTGGTTTCCTGTGGTTTTGATCTAAGCACACAGAGATTCCCACTAAGCAGAAACTGAATTTAGTGGGATTCAGCTCTATTCAGCTGAGAAATAGGAAAATAAGCTCCTCTAGCTAATTGGATATATAAGGCTGTGTTTATCCTCTTTCTGTCTCTCATCTCCATTTTTCCTACAAAATGTTCATTCTGTAAGAGTAAACTGGATGGATTCAGGGGTGTCCTTAAACCACTACTGCTCCCACTTCTCCTGTATGTGCTCAATTGCCACATTGAGGCTGTAGAAGCACAAGTGGAGCTGCATCAGAGGTCCACAGCAAAGGCTGGAGAGTGGCTGCGATTGCAGGTGGTGCCAGGCTTTGCTTTTGTGAGCAGAAATGTTCCCTCTTTGTAAAAACACACATTTCAAGGGCAGAATACAATGCCTCAGAACACATCTTGTATTATTTAGGAAAGGTCCAGAAGGCCACTGTTGTATATATTTGAAATTGAACAAACCATCCTTTAGATGACTGCTCAGGTTCACCTTTACAGAAAATTGGCAGCCAAGCAGATAAAATAGATTTTTTACAGCTGTTTTATTTTCTGCTGCCAAGTGTTCTCAAATGGATCATTAGAAGCAAGAAAATCTATAAGTTTCTTTACAATTTTGGAGTACAAAGGATGATTATATGAGAAAGCAGCATTCATATAAGATAAACAGATTCCCAACTAGTGTAATTACAGCAAAGCAAAAGATTTAATACCCTATTATTNAAAAAAAAATTACTGATGTTCAGATCAATTCATAACCTGAAAATGAAGTTCAGGTTCCCAAAATGAGCATCTGGCATTGCCACAGAAATTTATCCTCCTGAACTAGGTAGAACCTAACATGCCAGGTATGTTATACAAAACTGGTAAATATTAGTGTTTGTCTTGAAAAGATGAAGTTATAGTCCTTTTTGTTATCAAAAATTCTTTCTTACCTCTTCAGAGTTTCACAGTTTTGGCTCCCTTGCTATTAACTATTAATACACATCTATTTCTTAAAGTTTTCATGTAACAGCCGCCTCAGAGATCAAAACCAGTCAAAATATCAGGGGGTGCTGGGGAAGAGTTTTATTCTTTTTGGTGGTTTCCTGTGGTTTTGATCTAAGCACACAGAGATTCCCACTAAGCAGAAACTGAATTTAGTGGGATTCAGCTCTATTCAGCTGAGAAATAGGAAAATAAGCTCCTCTAGCTCATTGGATGTATAAGGCTGTGTTTATCCTCTTTCTGTCTCTCATCTCCATTTTTCCTACAAAGTGTTCATTCTGTAAGAGCAAACTGGATGGGTTCAGGGGTGTCCATAAACCACAACTGCTCCCACTTCTCCTGCATGTGCTCAATTGCCACACTCTGAGGCTGTAGAAGCACAAGTGGAGCTGCATCAGAAGTCCACAGCAAAGGCTGGAGAGTGGCTGCTATTGCAGGTGGTGCCAGGCTTTGCTTTTGTGAGCAGAAATGTTCCCTCTTTGTAAAAACACACATTTCAAGGGCAGAATACAATGCCTCAGAACACATCTTGTATTATTTAGGAAAGGTCCAGAAGGCCACTGTTGTATATATTTGAAATTGAACAAACCATCCTTTAGATGACTGCTCAGGTTCACCTTTACAGAAAATTGGCAGCCAAGCAGATAAAATAGATTTTTTACAGCTGTTTTATTTTCTGCTGCCAAGTGTTCTCAAATGGATCATTAGAAGCAAGAAAATCTATAAGTTTCTTTACAATTTTGGAGTACAAAGGATGATTATATGAGAAAGCAGCATTCATATAAGATAAACAGATTCCCAACTAGTGTAATTACAGCAAAGCAAAAGATTTAATACCCTATTATTTACTGAGAAGAGTAGCTTGTTGTCAACTAGATTAAAATACTTCTAACAATTTCAAATAAAATGAAACAAAATAAACCACTCTAATTGGACTAAAAGAAAACCTGAGATTTTCTGCAATGGTTTAGCCATCTTAGATGAAACTCATTAAATTAGATCAGTGCAATTCTGTGATAAAAATAGGGCTATAAATGATATGTTCATTAAAGCCATGGGAAAATGAATGGAATACTAATGAAATTAAACATGAGGGCAAGGGCCAAGTATATGCATCAATCAGGCTTCATAAAACCCATAATCTGCTCCTGAAGCTAAATGAAACACACACGTGGTCAAGGCCCCTGAATTTCTAGAAAGACTAAAATTCTGAAGACTTGATTGTTAGAGAAACAGAGGCTCAATTTTGTGGTATTAGACCAAAGAAATAAATCTTGAAGAAAATAATAATTTATTCTTTTAAAACAAACAAACAAACAACCAAACAACCACTTAGTGGAAATATACATTTCAATATTTCCTGTGAAGGTAAACATGAATATTATTATTGCTAAATTGGGAGAAAATTCTCTTCAACTTCTCAATAACTGAGAAGCAGCTTTTTGGCCCATCTCTATGAAACTCTCCAGCAGCTCTGCAGTGTCAGGCCAACTCTGTTTGTTCCCAAGAGCACAGAACTCCTTGTAGCACATGGGGCAGGGTGGGGAATCATGTGGATGCTCCCACATGGCACAGGACAGTGTGGTGATGGGGTGGGATGGGGATGTGAGTACCCAAGCTGGTTTTTTAACAGTGGCCTGAAAAGGGGAGGTGTGAATAATTCTGTGTTCTGGCATGCAGAATGGATCTTTGTTCTATGCCTGAAATTCAGGGGGAAAACCACAGCTGGGCAAGGGGTGAGCTCTGGCCTGGGCAATGCAGGATGTGGCAGAACTCCCTGCTTGTCTCATTTCTGGGGAGGGCAGTGCCACAGAACACAGTCCAGCCAAAGGTTTTGATGTTGACATTATCAGTATTTTCCAAAGGAAACAAATTCTTCCTGAGAATTTCCAATGAGCTCTTATTACGTGCTGATATTGAAATGTCAGCACAGCCAACATTTTTCTTCATTTTATCTGTGCCCCTAAATTCTCCCTTTTCCATTTGGGATCTCCTCCTCTTGTCCTGAGCTCAGCTGTGACAGACATTATACAACACTGCAGTGATCTTATGCCCTCTTAAAGGCTTTTTTTAAAGTGCTAGATTATTACTCATTTATAGTTAGATTGCTACTCACTTAGAAAGGGCCTAATTCTGTTTTTGCAGTCCCCTTAATTGTGAGACATGGCACAGAAAATATCTAAGTGGTGAACAAATAGGGAGAAAGAGAAGGTCAAGCCCAAACTGATGAGGTTCTCTAGAATAAAAAAGGAGTTATATAAATAGACAATTATATTTTCTCATTAACAAGAAAGTTTTTTTCATTTTCTTTCTGAGTCTTTGAATGTACTGTAACAGTCAGTGGGAACTTTTGTTTTCACTGCCTAACTCTGGTTATTCTCAGAAACTCCTAATAGGGAGTTCAGCTTGCAATTTCCTTGTGTTATCAGATGGAGAGCTCTGTGATTATCTTAGTGGGCAAGAGATGAAAACATTCCTCAGGCTGAGAGCTGTCTGAGGATGAGCATTTCACCCTTAATGCTGAGTGGCCAAATTTTGCTTGCTGGTTCCTCAGCATAAATCAAAGGCAACATTATCACAATCATGGGAGGGAGAAAGGTAAAAGAATCCTAATAAACGAGAGGAAAAACAAAACCTCAGGGGGTTTTAATAATGTGGATTAGTTTAGGTAATTTTGAGCAACTATTCTCAAGAAAGCACCTGGGGACAGTTAAGTTTAATTAGGCTGCAGCTCATCCTCACTGCAGGTGCTTTTGTTTCTGCCACAAAGCTCTTTCCTGCTCTCAGGTGCAGTGAGCACCACAAAGCCCTGGAATGCTCCTGCCAGATAAGGAAGGAAGGGAGAGCTGACTGGGCCCGTCTATTGAAAGGGGTCTCACCAGTGTTGATTTTGGAGCTAAATCTCACTGCAAGAGGCTGGGCTGGGTGGGAAGGGGTCCTGGAGAGTGTGAGCAGGGCTGGGGACACACCTGGGCTGCTGCAAGCCGAGCTGGCCTGACACTGCTCCTTGCAGCCCTTCATCATTCCTGCCTGGGCATCCCCCCGAGTGTTTGGTGCTCTACCAGCAGCACAAAATCTCTCTCTATATTCTCCACCTTTTCCTACTCATAGCTTTGCAAAATTCCATTTTTCTGACATTCTGAAATTCCATATCTGCCATTTATCTGGTGGAACATTTACAGCTCTGATCTATTTGAAGTCAACACAACTACAGGAAGAAAACTTCAGCCAGTGCACAAAGCTTAGGAAGAGGTTTCAGATTGCTGGACAATTTTTTTTCCCAGTATTTTAAATTTATTTCAGTTAAATTTTAATCAGGAAAAAAAAAAGTGAGTCTAAAAGCAGCTGGAATTAATTATACTTTGTGTTTTCTATATTCATCCACAATTTTTCTTAACGTGGTGTCCTTGACATGTTGGGTTTGTGACAACAACGTGGTGGAATGGCTCCATTTTATACATAATTTATTGAAAAATTTTAAACTCTACATTCCTTGAGTCATTTTCATGTATAATTGAGCTTAAATTGCATTTGGGTTATTTTGAATTAGGAAATCTTATACTCTATCAAGTCACATTAATATGTGCTTATCATCTAATAAGAAGCCATTTCTAGGTCCTTACTGATTTTTAAAATATCCTGGAATCCCATTAAAATGAAATCAAATTGCTGTGAAATTAAAATCTAAACTTGGAGTTTGAATATATGAAAATAGGGATTTTTAAACTTCCTGAATCTTTCCTTACTTTCTATTGAATTATGAAGTTGTCCCAAAAATATTTCTGACTGTACTGTCTGGTTTTAAACTATTGATCTTAGTTTTAGAGAAACATCAGAGAACCAATGAAATTTTGGCAAAACAGAAAAAATAAATTGCAGGCCAGACTGTAACCCTAATGCTCTTAGACACCCTGAAGCTCTTGTGAGGAGCCATTTAGACCCTACAACATGTCACACTCTGTCACACTGGCTGCACTCAGCTGCCACCTTCTTTGTACCCTGGCAGGGGCAGCTGGTCTGGTGCAAAATGGGACAAAGAGCAGGAAAATGGGTGCATGGAGGCTGCTAATTTGGGAAGATGTGAATTTTCCCTTCCTTATCACACAAACTCTCACAGTAGTCGCTGAAATGTCCAAAAATAGGAGCTGGCAGCCCTAACTATAGCCCTGTGAAACAACGAGGAGCTCGTAGCATCTCTCCATCTCTCCTACCAGGGAGCCTTGTGCTTTGGGGAGCAGATGGATGAAATGGTGCAGCACATTTCAGCCACTCTCAGTAAGCTGGCAGAATGTATCAAAGCACAGCACAGTTCAGCAATATCATTTTAATTATGACACGGCTCAGGTTTTAGCATCAAAATCATTTTGGCCTAATTTTGATTCATATTGACATGCTAACAGGAAGGAGGGATGATGGGAAAAGAGAAGGAACGCTAAAAGACATTAATATTCATGGCAGCAAAAAATTCGTCATGCATGACCTCAAAAAGTGTAAAAAAGAACATTATTAAGAAAGGCAGCACTTGAGAACATGGCTGGGTCTGTGCTGGTGTCAGCATTTCTGTAGGACATAATTAGCTTTCTTTTTTCATTGTAATTGGATCTTAAAACACTTCCTCGGTTCTGCAACTTGGAATTTCAGTACCAGCTCAGCAGAAAGATCCTTTAGAAAAATATTTGGAAATTCAAATCTCTTCTGAATATTGAATAAAACACAGTTATTTCAACTCTTTAAGATAGGCTTGTTCTGATGAGCTCTCATGGCACCTCCCTGTTCTACAAGGCTGCTGTCTGACATTGCTGCTCACTAAGATGCTGCAAGTAAACTTTTGCTCTCCCATTCCTCCTGGAACTGATGCATCTAAGAAGATGAAAATTTGTTTATATTGCTGCTTTGTACAACAGAAGAATCACTACATTTTCATTGCCCCCCTTTGAGGGTCTCCCTGAAGGCACAGGGGTGGCATTGGTCTAGAAGTCTGAAGAGTCCAACCTTCAGAAGTTTTGTTCTTGAAAATAACATATGAAAAGGTGTTTGATTTTTTTCCCTGACAATTCTGTCTTCATAAAAGATATTTTAAGATGTAAATAGGCTTTGTGCCAGGCCCAAACCACTTCAATATGGAAAATTAGTAGACTAAGCAAACAAAGCACCAACAAGATTTATTTAGAGCAAAATTTCACTTTACAGGTTTGGTTTTTTTTTTTTTTTGCATCACTGTAACAATAAAAAAATCCTCATTTAATTGTAAATACTGGCATTAGAATATTTATATTCTGGGATTGCAGATTTCTATGCAATATGGCTTGACTTCTTTCAGATTGTAAGTTCAAAATTCGTGAAAAAGTAGGCATCGAATTATGTCAGCGAATGAGTACAATTTGCGAGAGTTCAAGATGCTGAGAAAAGAGCATTTTAAATTTCTGGCCTTTGATGTCACATGAGATGTGAGATTTTGAAAATCAGGCCTTAAATGTTTTTTTCAGCTTTCCAAAGCACTTACTTGCCTAGAGATGAAGACAAATGGCCAGGGAGATTGATAGAAGCACCTAAACATTGGTTTCACTCAATGTAAATTAAGCCTGCAAGCCTGTCAGATGCTTCTGTAGATCATACTGGACATCCAACCATATATTTAAAAATAGAAAACAATTATAAATCGGTTCCTTTGAAGCTGTAACCTCTCATAAACCTTATCAGCTATTGGCACCTCAGTATCCAAGGATAGATTGCTCACAACTGGGATCCTCATTTTAAAGATGCTCTTTACCTGTGTGATGCAGCAACCAAACACAGATGAACAAATCACAGCTGAAGCATCAGAGTGTTTCTGCTGAGGGACAGTACCAGAGGTACAATAGCCCTGCACATGTCATGGAACCATGGGGAAATATTTTGTGATGTTTTCTCCTCTGGGATTTTATATTCATACCAGGCCAGGTCAAAATGACAGTGACTTGTGATTAATTTTCCCATAACACCAAAAGGAATTTTTCCTGTTTCAGCTTACTCCTGTGTTGTCTAATATAGACTTGCTAGGAATATCAGGGACATGGCACATGTTTTGCTTGGAACAGATGCAAACTTGGATCTAAAAGGAGAGGTGTGTTTTGTAGGTTGTTACTGATGACATATGGGCAGGATAAATTCAGAGCAGATTGTCATTTAACACCACCAAGAGCCTTACCCTTCAAATGAGGCTGGATATGATCCTAACAGGTTACATCCTGCTTGCACTCGTCTCTTTGTGTCCCAGAGGAATTGTTTCAACTCCCCTGGCACTGTGGCAAATTCACAATATCACATGTCACTTAAAAGGAGGGCTTTGCTGCCCTGTACTGCTGCAATGCCCCTGCTCCCGTGGTGCCCTGTGTCCCTTTGTGCTCCTTTCCATCCACACGTGCACAGCACCAGCTCCTCAGCTGTGACGGGGCTCACAGGGGTCCCAGGATGAGGGAAGAGATGAGGATCTGACTCCATGTTTCAGAAGGCTTGAATTATTATTTTATGATATGTATTACATGAAAACTATACTAAAAGAATAGAAGAAAGGATTTCATCAGAAGGCTAGCTAAGAATAGAAAAAGAATGAATGATAACAAAGGTTTCTGGCTTGGACAGAGAGTTCGAGCCAGCTGACTGTGATTGGCCATTAATTAGAAACAACTCTATGAGACCAATCACAAATCCACTTGTTTTATTCCACAGCAGCAGATAACCATTGTTTACATTTTGTTCCTGAGGCCTCTTGGCTTCTCAGGAGAAAAAATCCTAAGGAAAGGATTTTCCATAAAATATGTCTGTGACACTCAGACCTCTGTCATATTGAGGCTTACAGCAGGAGTTCCAGCATGGAACACCCTCATGGGGCATCAGATTCCCCAGGATTTCACCTCCAGGTCTCTGTGGTGCAAAGCAAGGGAGAGCCACTCTGCCCTGAGACTGCCAAGGGTGGAAGGAAACCTCCCACAGGCAATGATCACACTCACTGGCAGCCTGGAAATGCTGATTAGCAGAGAGGTATTGGGTATTAGCCTGTAAATCTGAAACTTTTGGCTTGCCAGACAGTCACCTGTGGGTGACTATGGATTAATGATGGGAGAGATGGCTGCTTTCCATGGAGCTGCCTTCTGGCTTGTAATCAGCTCCTTATTACCTCACCAGCCCAAGAAAATTTCCAGAGAACCGTGCTGGCCTTTTCTCCAGCGATCAAAAGAAAGGGGGGAAGTAAAAAGACATCAGAAACAAGTCACTTAGTGTTCTGCTGCTGTGACAGGAGCTCAGAGTGGGGTGAGGAAAGAGCTGTGTGAGTTGTGCAGCTGCCAGAGGAGACTGAGGAACCCTGAGTGCCCAAATGAGCACCTGGCTCCATGGCACTGCACGTTGTGCCTGCATGTGAGACTAGTCCTAAGTGATGTTCTCTATTTCCATATTAATTCAAGGACTGCAGCCAAAGGTAGAAACCCAAAGTCTCCAGGGAAGAAAAACAAATTGCTTTGAGTTCTGGAGGAAATCAATATTAGACGGTGCATTGGTTAAAGTGTTGAAACCCATGGATCAGTTCCAAATCCTGTGTAAAGAGATCCCTTAGGAATTCTTAGAATAGATCTTCATTATATTCAGCTTAGAAGCCCTTCAAGCAGGAGACAAAGTAAAGCTGGACAATTCTGCAAGTAGCTTGTCTTTTGTCTTGGAACCCAAAATACATTCCAGTGGAGTTTCAAACAGACTGAAAACCCTGTGAGCTCTGACAGCAGAAACAAAACTCTGCCTCCACAATCTCCTGCCTGGGACAGCAAAGAGCAAAAGAACAAACACCTCATGTTAAAAGAAAGAAAAATTTACATGAAATGAGAGGCAGCACGACCATCTTCAATTACATTAACTTATAAAGCTGCATGCTGGAAGACNAGAAAAATTTACATGAAATGAGAGCTAGCACAACCACCTTCAATTACAAATTACACCTGCAATAACACTCTGTGGCCTTAAGAAATAATGTGAAATTAGGAGTAAATGTACAGGTGAGTTACAGGGACATGAGTTTTAAGCAGAGAGAAGACGCTGTATTGGTTTAACCACTCCTAGGCAGGAAAAGGACACGCTCTTCTGTCCCAGCTGTGCCAGTGCAATATCCTGCCACTCTCAGCCTAATCCTCATGATAAATCCTCAGATTCCCTGTGGTAGAAATTATACTGCCTCAGATCTGCTGATGCTCAGGCTGCTTAGGTGACTTTCGCTTAACCTTTATCAGTCTAAAAAAGACACATTAGTTGAAATGGTTCAACAGTACATGTTTTCACTAACCCATCTAATTTTTGAATAAAATGGGTTAGGGAGACAGTGCTGCTGGCATGTTTGAGGGGGCTGTTACCTCCAGCACAGGAATGGTAAGTAGGTGCTGGGGACTGTAGAACTTTTGACAGCTTGAGAGAGCTGTTTGCAGAGTGAACTTCACACCTCACCCTTCCTCAGTTACCTCTTTCAGGTTCATTGCAACCTTAATGCTCTGGGCAATAAGGAAAGTTAAGGCAAATGGTGGAGAACCAAAACAAGAAAAAAAAATTCACGGCTGTTATAAAATCTTGTTTTGCCCAGTCCCACAATTCCAGTCAAGGATTGTAGCTACTCTCATTTAATTAAAAATCAGAACCAAACCACCTCTTTGGCAAAGATGGTTTTGGTTTCATAAATCAGTGAAACAACCCACGTTTTCAAGAACTTCCTGAGTCTTTAAAAAGCCAGTAAAACCCATATCATCATCGTTATACATGGTTTCATAACTAAACACTTATTAAAGACCAAAAGCACACATACACACTCTCAAAGTCAAAAAGCATACAGAGATCCATGCCACACTCCATTTACACAAAAGCCTGGTTAAAAAAGGAGCAAGTCACCATCTGCTGAACCATCTGTGCCACCCAAGTCCTGTTCTTCATTTATGGTCACTGGGATAGGAGCTTCCACGAGGAAAAAAATAATGCTCAGCATCATCAGAATCCCCAAATAAATATTTGGTACCTTCTCATGCCACCCTCAGCTTAGTCCAAATAGTGATTTCAGGACAAAATTTTGGCTGTAGATAGACTTGTCTGAGCTTGCTATATACTTCAGTATTGAGGGCATGTTTTTAAACAGCAGTTCAAGTGCTGAGTGAGTTATCTGAGGGTTCTGCTGTTTCTGCTTCACTGCCTGCCGTGGCAGTAGCCCATCACCCTGGCAGAGAGCCACTGTGGGAAAAGGCTGCACTGTTTGAGTTTGTGGGATTGGGGCCATGTGCAAAAACAGAGAGTTTTGCCTGTTCATCCTGGTGTGCTTTCAGTTTAAAAAGGAAAAGCAGCGAGACTCACAAGCCCTGTATTTCTTTCCATACAACCTGGCAATTACATCGTTTTTGCTACATGATAACTGTTTCCAAGTAAGCCTACCTTGATGTTTAGCCTACCAAAGCATTTGGGCATTCAGAAATTACTTTCCTCCTCCAAAACCAAGTGTTGTATGGAAGAAATATCTCTCTGAATGTGACCTGAGAAATGAAGGATGGAAGTTTCCTTAGACATCTAAATATTTCCTCAATCAGTTCCTCAATCATGTGTCTCAGAAACCCAGGCTTTATACTTTCCTGCACTGAAAGCACCTGTGTGTGTAGGGGACAGCTGCATGCCTGGGTTATTTACTGTGCAAACAGCAGGGGATGGAGCAGGCAGCTCTTCCAGTCCCTTTGTCTGCAAACACTTTGGTGAATATTTAATCCAAATCAGGCCTGTTTGGTGCTGACCTCATTGGTGCCTTCCCTGGGTCCCAGCTGCAGCTTTACTGCAAAGGTCACAGCTCAGTGAGATGGGCACAGGTACCATGAAGGGCAGGTGGCAGAGATGGGACAGAGATGGGACAGAGATGTGTTCTGGACAGTGTCTCTGAAGCAGAGATGTGTTCTGGACAGTGTCTCTGAAGCAGTGATCACTCCTGGCTCTGAGCTTCTCCCAGCACAGAGAAGCTCCCTCTGTGCTTCACCACTGCTCCAGGCTGTGAGAAAGTCACCTTCAGATGGGCTCCACTGCAGTGAAATAACAAAATGGGTCAGATGAGCACTGCTTGTCTGCTCCAGTGCAAAACAGGTGAGTTACTCTAAAAACCCCAGCCCAAGCCTTGCTGCTCTGCCATCTTATGTTCCCTGAGCTGGCACAGGGCACCTCTGCACAGCTTCCCACTGCTGCTGGCCTGGATGTTCTGCACTGCCTTTCTTTTCCTGTTCAAACCTCTTCCTCACTTTACAATTCTCAATTATTTTGCCTTCAATCACTGAAAACATGCATTAAAAAACCCTTTCAAAATAAAAAGTGTCCCTTTCCCTCTCAAACTCTTATTCTTCCTTTTGACCCTTCCTTTCCTGGAACCATTTCAGTGGATTCTCCCAGAAGGGATTAATTGCAGCAGTCCATCAGCACAGCTACCATTTCCCATGTACATGACTGTGTCCAAATGGCATTTTCAGTCCCATAACAAAAACAATTCATGGCTGCTGTCACCAGGTTTCTGTGGCAGCTCCCTGCTCCAAACTGCCCTGAGCAGGCCCAGCTTTGGGTAAGGTAAAGTGACCTTAAATCTTCTGCTCTCTCCCTTGTCTTCAGCTGGAGATTGGCTTGGTTTCATGGCACAGAGCCATCTAATAGAGGCTGCTCTGGTGCATCATGGGCTGGCACAGCCCCAGAGGGATATTCTTGCAGAAAAGGATGGTCTGGGGCTGAGGGCATTTCCCAGATCCTGGTCCAAGGACAGCAGGCAGAAGGCAGCCAATAATGTGCTGCCACTTTGTCACCCTCCCACCCTGAAGGCCCATTTGCTAACAAGACATTCCCAGGATTTTTGTAAATTTAGTCCCTAGAATGGGATGAATGAATGACCCTGTAATGGGTCCTTATCTGTCTCAATGGGTTTTATCTTCACATGTTTCATAAGCTGATCCCTAGAACTGTACAAGGCAAAGGGAAAATCATTGGAAGGCTTTTACAGTCATATCTCATATACATAAATGATAATTCAATGTGTAAAGCATCAACTAACAGATTTTCAGTTCATGCTAATGATCCATTCTTTAGTACAAAGGGAAATAATTTGCACAACTGTGTTAGCCATTGTTTGTATAAATATTGTACAAATTCATCATAAACTCCCAGTCTTAAGAAAGGATGAGTTATGGTAGCTGAGGAGTTCTCAAGGTACCTATTTAGTAGAAAGGGAAGCAAGACCTAAAACGAGCAAAATGTTGTGTTTAGAGGGGGATCCCAGAGCACAGTGCTCATTTAAAGCAGGAAAGTGAATGCTAATCACAGCTAATAGACAAAGCAGACTCACTTCCCACAGAAAAATGATTTAGTGCTTCCATTAGGATTCCCACACAGCCTGAAAGCAAGATTGAGAAAACTGGCATGGAACTGGGCGCTGGTGTAGGAAAAACACAGCTCTGCCCTGAGTATCAGAACCTGCAGAGGTAGAGATAAGTGGATAATGGACAGGATTAGAACAAAGCCTGGGACAATGCAGAGGCAGAGCTTATTCCTCTCCTGCATCCA
>WBNQ01056559.1:0-13790 GCA_013401375.1 Spizella passerina | reverse complement strand
TTTAAAAGGACATCCTGCTGGTAGGTGATATATTAACTGGAGGCACTGGACCAGCGTCTCAACAATTGTGTTCAGCTGTAACTTCATAAAGCATTGCTCTCTTAGGGTCAAGTTGGTTTTGACAACAGAGAAAGTTCTGGAAGATAAATGTGCAAAGTGTAATCTTTTGGTAAATTACAAAAGAACCTGACATGTAATTTGACCTCTAGCTGACATTCCATGACTACCCCCTGCCAGCTGCAGTGATTTTTATCTGCAGTAGGTTCCAAATAAAGCTCTAGGTTTCAGTTAGGTGAAAAAAAATCTTATTGTACTTAAACACTGAAGTCAGGTATAACTGTTGCAATTGCAGTATCTGGAAAATAAAAGGATAATTATTATTAGTTCCCAAAGAGAAAACGAAAAATATTAAGCCACAAGTGAATTAAGCTAAAAATTGTCAGCATGTATTTAGGTACCTCCTTGATCAGGACATGCCCAAGCACAGAAGATGCTTGTTGCTTTGTGTTGGGAACAAGGTTCCTTTGGGAAGCCAGAGCTTGTTCTACATATATTGGGGAGATTGTGGTGGGATGAGAAAAATGTGAACTGGAAATAGAGCAAGCAAATGTATACATCTCTCCACAAATCCATAGGTTGCTTTCCTTCAGAAACCTGAACAGCAGACCTATGAAATAAATGTACTTACTGAAGCTCTCCATGTCTTGTCATAAATAGTTCTTTGTTAAATACTTTTTAGCTGTTTGCTAATTTGGGTGAACCTAAAGGGATTGCGAACCTACATTAGATATCCTGACCTGCTTACCAACTAAACTGAAATACAGTCAAATGAAAACACAATCCTGATCCTGGGTCTCCAAAACTTTTTATAAAGTTTGCATCCATGTGTGACCGTCATATCTTTCCCAAAATCCATGGAGGAAAAAAACCCNCCATTTGTGCTCTCAGAAATGGGAGGAAAGGAAGGAGCACTGGGGAAGGGTAGCAAGTTATTTTCTTCCAGGGCATTTTAACAAGTTTGACTGAGCCTGAGCTCCCTGAGGAGACAGTGCGTCTTTACAAGTCCTCAGTAAATAAGTAATTACATAGGAAGGATCAACAACTTGATATACTGGGAAACACTGGTAGTTTGTTTTATTTTCCTTTCTCTTCCCTTTTGTTTTTTCCTCTGTTCCTGCCTTGGAGTTCACAGACTACAGATAAGGTTCATATAGATAGCTTTTTTCTTTTAAAAGTACTGTAGGCTTCTCATTTTTATGTATTCATTTCTCAGCACATTTTGGACACTTTGTTAAGGATGTTTGCAACCTGTAATAGAAGTTATTCCTTAGAGTTTTTTGGCATGGCTCTGTTTAACCTAGAAAATGAGTAAGGTTGTAATGCATGTAGCTGAAATAGACAAGCCTATGAATTTACATGCAAATAAACTGAGCTGCTACTGATGTTATTCAGTTTGCTCCACTTCTAATAATTGGTTCTTCTGTGTACCTCTCAGATTTTATTTCCAGAGGTCTTAGGCTCAGTTAAATGGCAGGATATAATAGCATTGCCTTTGGTTTTCACTGGAGTATATCAACATGATCCCTTGCAAGCAAATAAATATAAGTTTGTGCCTTTAATTAGTCACATAGCTCTAATCTTGGCTTTCCCCCTTTTGATCCTCTGCCTGGAAGGGATAAGTAGCAGGAGAAAAAACGAAGTCATGAATTTGTTATTTGTAGGTAGTGATAACGCTTGTTAGGATGGTGGTGGGAGGCTGGAGGTGATTTATGAGAGATGCAAGTGTTCAGGTCTCCAGCAGCAGTTGGGTCACAGGTATTCCTGCCAGATGTGTGCTGCAGGAATGGGCTCCACTTCACCAGGCAGCAGAACAGCTGGAAATGGAGAGTGGTTCTGAAGGAGCCCATTAGTAAATGCCCAAAGGAGGAGCTGTGCTGCAGGGAGCTTTGCAGTGTCATCAGTTCAGCTCCTGCAGGTAGTGTCAGATCAGGGCATCCACACTGATACAGCTCTGACACACAGCATGCTGGTAAAAATCACTGATCTGTCACTTCACCTTCGTCTTAATACCTTTAGTTTTGCTTCTTTAGTTTTATGTTTTTAGGCTGAATTAATGTGCTAGTGTTTATAAAGCACTCTACAGATGAAAAGCCTTACATAGCTGCTTTGTGTAATTATTATTTTTAATTGTGTCCATTTGTATAATTTCAATTAGAATCACTAATGGACTAGTACGAACTCAGTAAGAAGTAGAAAAGGCAGGATTTTTCTTTCATTTATTTAAAAGAAAGTAGACTTTAGAAAAAGCTGGGGAGAGATGGAAGAAGTGGACAGATATTCTTCTGGGTTTCAGTTTGTCCATATTAACCTCATTGCTTGCTAATTGCAGGAATTTAAATATGCCAATGCCCACATAAAAACAAAACCCTCTGAGATCCACTGCTTTGCAGTGGGAAAACGTGGAGCTTGAAAAGGTATTTATACAATTTCTGCCATCAGTGGTATTGAAATGCTTTTTTCCGAACAGTGAGTAGTCAGGAAATGAAAATGGGAAACTCTGAGTCATAGCCCTCATTGTGGGTGCACATAGCCAGGACCACTGGTGTGCTGGGATTCTGTGCTATTCACTAAAACTCCACTGCTTGGAATGGTAAAGGCAAAAAAATCCTCCTGCTGCTGCGGGGGAATTTCAAATAGCAGAATTGTAGATTCAAGGCAGGGGAAAGCAAGTAAAACAGAACTGATATTTGGAAATTTGTGCATTCAAGTGAGATTTGTGATGTGTTGCAATGCGCAGTTTCTGAGGAGTTTAAGTGGTGAAAGCAGTAATTTCACTCAGTATGTGCATTGTATCATGGGGCAGACAAGGTCAGCTCTCAAACTGAGGGCTGAGCAAATCTACCAAGTATCTCTGCCTGCCCTGAAGTTGTTCTTGCTTCCCAGCAGGCCAGCCCAATTAAAGTTCATGGGAAGTGCAGGTTTGCCAGGAGGGGAGTTTATGGCCCAGCTTGGCTACCGGGGGCTCAGTGAGGCAGAGGCAGTGCAGTGGTGAGGTGAGCAGCCCTGGGCTGTCACAAAAACCTGAATAAGATTAACAGGCAAACTCTGAATTTGTAGAAATTTCTAAACTAGAAGCTTCCGACTTGCTCAAGGTTTGTTATTTGTTTTTGTTTTTTTCTTAAAGCTTGCTCCACACTGTTTTTGTGTGTTTCTAAATACCTGAGGACACACAAACATTTGCCACAACATTATCTGTGCTATTTTGGAGCTCCAGCAAGGTCCCCCAGGCCACATAGCGGATGCAGACAGCTATTGTGCAGCATTACCCACGTACCCAGTGGCTTCACTGAGCGGTGTTGTGACATTCTGCTCCAGTTACTCTGAGTGTACAAGGTGCTGGGAGAGGCAGAGCCAGGATTGCTGCAGCTCTGCATATTTAGGAAATAAAGCAACACAGCAGCAAATAAGTCTTCTGCTGTTAAACAGCTAATACTTGATGGAGCTTGATTGGATTATACCTACAGTTTGATTTAGTTTTTTTGTAGTTGTAATTTGTTTCTCAGTCCTTGTTTGTCTTATTCCAATTAAAAGGAAGTGTAAGCATTAACACTTATGTATTTTAAGTTATTATATATCTCATTTACTAATTATATTTACTAATTTATTCTTACATTTAATAATGTAGTGATAGAATAGGGGGGGATGGCTTTAAATGGAAAGAAGGCAGGTAGAGATTAGATATTAGAAGGAAGATATTTCCTGTGAAGGTGTTTAGGAATCAGAACAGGTTGCCCAGAGAAATTGTGGGTGCTGCAGCCTGGCATAGGGAAAGGAGTCCTTGCCCATGGCTGATCTTTAAGTCCCTTTCAACCCAAGCCAGTCTATGGTTCTGTTGAGTGACCAAACTTGATCCTTTCATCCACACATCTGTTACTCCACAGCAGACCCCTGTGTTTCAACATGTGTATGTTGATGTTTAGAGCAGTCCTATTCTTCAGGTATTCCTGGTTAATCCCATAAATGTCAATCAGCCAGGTGAAGGTAGCTGAGCTCTTGTTCCCCTTGCCCTACCAGCATCAGCATTATCAGCATTATTCTGTGTTTTATCACAGCAGACTCTGCAGCTGCTGGCAGCCAAATGTAGCACACAAGTATTGTGATTAGCCAGACCCAGCTCTATTCTAGTGGAAGATACCTGTAAAACCACTGGGTTATGTATTTTTTATTATTATTTCTTTTGTAAGACAGAAGCCAGCAGGGAAGGTCTCTGTCACAGGTCCCAGGGACAGTGCACTGCCAGATTTTTGAAGGGCACGCAGCAGGGTTGAGTGTTATGAGCTGTAGTCTCTTGAAAATGTGTAGACTTTCTTCTCTCACTTTGCATTCAATTCTGAATACATTGGGAGTGTTGCATCACAAAGGGGTGAGATGCCCCTGGAAAGGTTCACAACTGAATTGTGGCATCTTTCACCACCTGCTGAGGTTTGACTAGTGTGTCTCATTTCAAAAGCATTGCACACCATCCTTGCAGATCCTTGGTGCAAGTCTTTGAGTCTTTTATAGTCAATAATGCTTTCAGGGAAACAAAGGTCTTGTTCCAGAGTGCAGGGGCAAAAGTATTTTATATAGTAGTGGCTGGTTTCAATGATATTTCAGTTTATAATAAACAACCTTTGTGTATGCAAATGTGTGTGAATTCTTTTGGGTTTTCCTCCCATTTTTCTGTACATCTCTTTTTTGAATGTAATTTTTCATTATCTGTTATGGAAGGAATTATGTATTATTCCTCCTCTGGTGTTTCTTCATTTGGACCTTTCTGATCTCATTTTTATGAAGATCATCTCACTGGAGATTAGTATAAGGAATTTTAGAAAACTTTTAAAACTCTCTTTATTTTTACTGTTCTGCTTGTTTCCATGGAAATGGGAATCTATAAGATTGTCAGGAGTGAACAGCTGAGTGTTCTACATGTGTAGATTTCATTAGGTGACTCCCAGCTGAGATCTGGGATGACCTAAATAAGTAGTAAACCATTTAGTGGGTTAAAAAAAAAAAGATCAATTTAAAGAAAACACCATATGCATTCTTTTTGTCCTCATTGGATGTGGTAAGTCAGAAAATGCTTATTTAACTCTTTTGGGGTGCATGATTTACATGAACACACTTGCAGCTTTCTTCAGACTCTTTCAGGGTAGTAGCAGTTCTGTACAACAAACACAGTCCATCCCTTTGATAGGATGGACTTTAACTGTGACCTGAGCTCTCTCAAGTGGATGTTTGTGGGCAATGAGGGATATGTATGTCAGAAAATTGCATTTCTACAGTTCAGGTTCACTGAATTTTCAAATGTCAGCCTATGTTTGGCTGTAAGAAATAGTTGACAATTCCATTTCTGAAATTACCTCACTTGCTGAAGCCAAGAGAGTAAACCAGATCTCTCTAGCATGAACCTTATATATTTGTTCCTCAGTTTAGAATGGAAACCTTCCTCTTGTGGCCAGGTAAGAATAAAACTTATCACCACTGAGGATTTGCCTTAACAGTTGTGTCTTCTTAGGAGAACATAAAATGCAGAATGGCTCAAGTCAACAGGTTTTGCTCCCCAGTTTCCTATCTCATGTTATGTTCAGGCACCACTTCTTCCTTCAGTTCTCTGCATGGAAAGCCAGTGCTTATCCTCGTGTGTTTTGCTCAACAAGTGGTTTGTGTAGAATATTTTACCCAGGGGTGCCATTGTGTGCCTGATACCCAAATGTGTTCATGTTAGGTCAGCCACAACCTTCTCTTGTTCTGGGATGAGCTCAGTTACACTGGTTAGATATGTGCAGGTGCAGAACCCTTCAATTTTAGAGAATCATCCTTAGAATAAAATGATAAGAATTTCTTGCTTAGAATACAAATTTTGCTGCATTTGTAAGAGCAGATGTTTTCTTCCATAAACTGGCGAGCGAGGGCATTGGTTACTTATGCCCATGTCCCCTCTTTTTTTCTTAAAATGATGAAAAATATCAATAAAGAATCTTGAGGTGTTCAGGATTCTAAAATTACCATTCCAGGTTACCAAACTGCTGCTGGGCTCAGTGCCTCAATAACTGTTATCTGAGATTAAGAACCCAATATTAATCCATCAGTCAGTGTGACAGCTTGCGGGAGAGGTGTCTTTCACTACATGTGAAGTTTACCTTGGTATCAGCTCATTAGGAAGGAGATATTTTCAACTGCTTGATATAGCTACCCTTATTAATTGGAACAGCTTTCAGTAGTGATGCGTACTAAAAAGTTCTTGCTGATTTTTTTTTTAAATATCCAGTGTTTTTTTTTAAATACAAGAAAAAATTTTGGGATCCATGAAGATAGATTTCAGTACTATATAGGTTATTCAAGCTTAAAGTTACATTATTTTCTCTTAATAGTGCTCTCTGTAGAACTGTTGGATATTAGTGAAATTCAAAAATGAGAGGTTGTAAAGTAGTTTGTAGAGGTATGGGAACAGCTGAGACTTTATCTAACTAAAATCCTAGTGTGGCTTGTAGCCTAATCTCATATTTTGTACTTGGATGTGATGAGTAATCTTGGATTCTTCTCTCCCCCAATATTCAAATGAAATGTTCTTCTATTTGAGTGATTTACTCCTCCTTTATGCTGCATGTAAAATGTAAGCACTTAGCCATGTTGGTTTTTATTTCATTTTTCAACTAAAACTTTGTAGTCTTTCCTCCAAATAATGCTTTTAACATTATTAATTAATGTTAATTAATTAATAATTAACATTAATGCTTTAAAATTAATGCTTTTAACAAGTCCTGCAACTCCAGGTGTAAGGATTAGCTTTATGCTGCTGCTGCTTCCATCCATATTAGCAGAGGTTTTCCTCATTCGAAAGGATTGTAATCAAAAGGTTTTGAAGGTAGAGCAGCACATTGGGGGGTTTGAAGTTTGAAGGAGGTCTGAACTGTCAGCTTGTCTAAGCCAGACAATTCCTGCCAGCTTTTGTGAGTGTCAGGTCAGGGATTTTTGTGCCACCTTGTTTCTGTGCAAAAATCAGCAGTTAGATGCTTCTGTTCATTTGGTTTTGAAGTTTTGCACAAATTAAAATTTGATTAAATTACAACTATAATATGAAATACACCCAAAAGAAAACCTGTGTGTGTTTGATAAATTGTTTGGGTTTTTTGTTGACTGCACGGAATTCAACTGCTGCCTTTCCTGACTGTTTTTATCAGATGAGAAATGCAACTCTCAGGTAAAATTAAAAGCAGATTGTATTTCATGCAGAGAGACTCTGTCCACTCTCACAGAGTGAATTCTGTCAGACTTTTCAGTCACTGAAAGTGACATTTTGAGGTGGTGGAAGTCACCTTGTTTCCACTCAGTATCTAGGACTGATAACGAAGAGCATGTTCTGTATTTGTAACCATGCATTACCCAGCATGGCCCAGTGCAATGGCTGGGTTGAGATGTTCAATGTTAACCTTTTTCCAAATATTTTATATGTATGATGTTTAGACTACTAGGTCTATTAAAAAAATTTGCAGATTTTAAACATTTTTCTTGCCCTAAGGTAAATTTCTCTGAAATAGGAGACCTCAGCAGGCTGTCTGGGAACAGAGTGGAAAGGCACAGGCACAAAGCGTGAGAGATCTGCTTTGAATGGACTAAAGCCCTGTCCATGTTTGAGCAATCCATTTTGTTTTATTCTTTGAAACCACTCATTGAAGTGCTGAGCCTTTACTTTCCTACAGAAGTAACAGATTGATACTGTTACCTGTGTGGTTAACAGCTAACTTTAGGGCTTTAATTTCTTACTTCAAATTGAGATATTGATTCAGAGTGAATATATAAATATTTCTGAGGACAATCCCCTGGTAAGAGGAGGATATTTTGGATATTTTTCTTCCTTAAGAGAATTTTAAGAGACAGTATCATATTGAGGCTTTTAAATTAAGCTGGCCTATGCCAGTTTGGAATGCTCTTCTGTATTTTAAAAACAACATTTTTTTTTTAAACAGATTACTACTTTTTAATTCTGTTTGGTATGCTAGAGTTGTTTGATGGTTTTTATAGTTTGTTTTTCTTTTTGACACCTCTCTGGATGCCTCACCTTTCTTTTACTGTGCCTTTAATGTTGGTTGGTTTTGGTTCTTATTTTGAGGTTTTTTTCCTGCTGCTTCTACCCCAATGGATCAGTACATCTAAAAGCTAAGCTAAAACTTCTGGTTGGGTGCAATATTTTTGGATACAGAACTATAAATAGTTCTGTGTTTTGATAAACAAAAATATCTCTAGTGATAACTGCTTAGTAGAAAGTTGATTCAGTTATATTGAAGCTATTTTTGGGATGTTGGTAATCTTTTGAAGTAGCAGGTTTTATAACAAGTTAAGCATTTGGTGAGCCTTTGATATAAAGTATATGGAGATAAGCATAAAAATATAAACGTGGCCTTTATGTTGTCCTTTGCTACATGCCAGTAATTTTTTAATGTTTCTAATAATAGGAACTTCTCTGGAGTTTCTAAAATCTAACTTTTGTGGTGTTCTGTAGTTATTTTCTTTTAACCACTGACATTCCACTAAACTTGAATTAATTATTCATAATTCAGCCATAGGTGCATATGCTTGGAGCACTTGTGTGTGTATGCATAATACATATTTTTTCCTATTTTTGAAACACTTTTATTTTCTTTTCAGTGGGATGCCATAACTGAAATGGATGAACACAACCGTCCCATCCACACTTACCAGGTGTGCAACGTGATGGAGCCCAACCAGAACAACTGGCTGCAAACCAACTGGGTCTCCCGTGATGCTGCACAGAAAATCTACGTGGAGATGAAGTTCACCCTGAGGGACTGCAATAGCATCCCCTGGGTGCTGGGCACCTGCAAGGAAACGTTCAATCTCTACTACATGGAGTCAGATGAGCCTCATGGAGTAAAATTCAAGCCCAACCAGTACACCAAAATTGATACCATAGCTGCTGATGAGAGCTTCACCCAGATGGACTTGGGCGACCGCATCCTCAAGCTCAACACTGAGGTTCGTGAAGTTGGGCCCATCAACAAGAAGGGATTTTATCTGGCTTTCCAGGACATTGGAGCGTGCATTGCTTTGGTGTCAGTCCGTGTCTATTACAAGAAATGCCCTTTCACGGTCCGTAATTTGGCCGTGTTTCCTGACACCATCCCGAGGGTGGATTCTTCCTCGCTGGTGGAAGTGCGGGGCTCCTGTGTGAAGAGCGCTGAGGAACGCGACACCCCAAAATTGTATTGTGGGGCAGATGGGGATTGGCTGGTGCCTCTGGGACGATGCATCTGCAGTGTGGGGTATGAAGAGCTGGAGGGTTCCTGTCATGGTAAGTAAACATTGTTCGATTTTTCTTTTTTTTTTAATTTTAAGAATAGTCATATGCTGTCATATTCTCTTCCACTATCCATAATAGTTTTGAAATTACTTGAGAATAAGGTGCTTTTCTGTGGTAATGGCTGTGAACAGTGATATCTCAGTGGCTGCTGAGGCTGTCTGCTGTGATTCAAAATTCACTTCATAGCAAAAAGGGGAAGAGAGCGTCTGTACCCATCCTTTACAAAAATGACTGCTATTTTGCTCAAGAATTTCTCAGATTGAGTGGTGTTAGGCAAGCTGCACAGCANAAGTGAAATGGAGTACCCAAAGCCACGAGTTTTTGCATATTCTTACCTATTTACCCCAAGATTTACAAATTACTGCTTTAGAAAATTCTAATCTAACGGAGCTTCCACGTGTTTTGAAATAATTTCACAGGTTTAATCTTTAATAATTTCACAGGTTTAATCTGTCCGTTTAATCTTCTACAGTGAATTTAAATTTTTATGGTATTTTTTTTCTTGTCAGTTGTTCAGAATATATTTGTCTTACATTGCTTTATGAATATCATGCCCAAGGCAAACCCAACTGCAGGAGATGCTTTCATAACTAAAGAGCACAATTTAATTTCTGTAGTTCTCACTCTGCAGTGTGTAAACCATGAGTGGAAGGGCTCCTCCTGTTCAGGGTGGCCACATTTGTGCCAGAGCTCGTGGTGGAGATGCATGTTTGCACAGCTGGCAATGCATTGGTACAGTGGGATTTTCTCAGTGTGACTGTTGAGGGTTGTGAACTGAACCATGATGTGTGTGTTGATAGACATCTTTGAGACAGCCATAATGTTCTATTTTAGACTTTGCTTCTTGGCTGAGACATGAATAACAAATTCAGAGTTTAAAAGAGTTGTTACTTGTTAGTAAATCCTGAGACTCATTCAATAAAAAAATACCTGAATATTACTAACTCTGAGGGGAAAATGTTTAAAATTTACATTGAGCTTCTTTTCAGAGAAGCAGAGAGTGAGGGACTAGGTGGGGAAGAGTAGAAGCCACTCTATCTTAGCCTGATAAGACCTGATCTATATTTATAACATCTTTATCTTTTGGGTCCTTCCCCCCAACCCAAAGCCCTTTTGTCCCTCCTAGTCCCCTGCTGCAGTTGCAAATGTGAGTCTTGAAAGTGTTCTGCACCATTCTGTCAGTGTTTTGTATAAGCATAGTCTGTGACATACTCAGGAGAGCGCCATTTCTTTCTTCTGCATGGAAATAAACAGAATAATAATTTTGCATTTTGAGGTCTTCTCTGAAAAATAATTGGGTGGTGGGAAATACCTGTTGATACTTTAATATATTTCTCCTACTTGCACATGGTGTCGAACTTGTTATACCCCAGCCTGTGGCTCAGTGGGAAATAAGCACTTCATGGCAAATATGGCTTATCTGTCACAGAATTTAAAGAATAAATTTCTATTTTGATATTTGTGGAGATACAGACTCTCTATTCATAAGAAGGAATGGCATAAGGAAGGATATTCTGCCGTTGTCATTGCTCATCATTTTGCAAAGCAGCAAGCATGGGAATAAAACCAATCTTTGATCAGTTTTACTGCTGCTGTTAAAAATCATAGGTTACTTTCAGCTGCCTAAATCTCATTTACCTACTTTCCTAACTGGCAACATTTCAATTATTTCAATATATGTCAGATTTATGCATCTCTCTCTGTGGGTCAGTATTCCCTATCCACTGCATTTTCTTTTAAAGGCATCATTTCAGAGCCAAAGTGTCTGAGAAGAATTCCCAACTGGATTGAAAATATCCATACCTGTTAAATGTATATCCAAATGGATCAAGTTAGTTCAGAGGCATATTAATAGGAAATTTTTCAACAATTTGGGACTGTCTTCCTTTTCTGAAGTCAGTGGCGGGGGAAAGTGGCATTGATTGCAAGAGATTGCCAGGTATTTGTGTGTTCTGTACTTTTTTTTAATGGAATAATCTGGAATATACCAATCTTTTCTAAGTTTACTATGTAAACAATCAGTCTTTGATTTGAGTCTGCTTTTCAAGATTTTCCCCTCAAAATCCTGAAATAGGAATATCATTCACATGTTCTTCTGTATCTTTAGGCATAATAAATAAATTAGAACCAGTAATTTGGCAATGCAGATCAGAAATGTCTCTGATATGAAAAACTGCTGGCTTTGCTAATTCATTTACACCAGCCCTATACCAAGTTTCAGGTTAGAAGAAGGAAATGCTGCACAGGATTCTGGTAAACAGCAATTAAAAGTGGCATGTTCAATACTCTGTGTTCTCTGAAAGTCAACCCAAGACAGAAGTTGTGCTGAATTTAGCAAATGTATAATATATACAGGTATATATTATATATATATAAGGACTTTGTGGTGGGGTTTTTCACATAGGAGCAAACAATCGTGACAAGGAACCTTTTATAAACTTAATCATAATGGTTCAGTTCTGTTAGGGCATGATATAGAAGTAATTGGATGACTGTTAAGTGAAGTTTGACTTTTCAATGATTTACCAAAAATTATCTGAATTATTCAAGGTTAGGAATTAATTGCAAAGAAAAATTCAATTATATATAGCAAATACTAATTATTATGGTAATTTCAGATTTTATTTTAGTCTTAACCAACCAAACACAGTGCAGAAGTGTATACTGCCAGCCATAAAAAATTGATTTTTCTTGAGGAATATGCGTAGGAAGCCACCACTTCCAAAGTGGGGTATATTTGGTATAGCTGAAGGAATGCTAAGTGTTAAGAATGTAAAACAACAGGCACTGACAGACTCACCTGGCTTATTTTAATTGAGACAAATGGAGTAAGAAATGAAAATGTAAAATTCAAATTCTCTGACCTTGAGTTGACTGAACAACACTTCCTGGGGATACTAATGCCTGAACACATGGAGTTTTTAATTGAACAAACAGTTCTTTCCATTATTCATCACTTGAATTTGTGGTAATGTTTCAGTGTTAGGATTTCTGCTTTGGCAGCTGATCTTTGTGTTCTTTATCCCTTCCATCTGATCGGACTGGAAACTACTCTCATTTTTCAATTAACTAATCCCCTCCTCATATATGTGTGTATTTATATATGTGTATATATATCTGTGTAAGTGTGTATATATATCTATGTATGTATATACCTGTAGTGTGGCTTTGTTTTTGGGAAACCAAGCAGTTCATGTTACAGTCATGCTTTAGTTACCTGTGTGCTGGCATCAAAAGGAAAAGGAGGGAATAAAGTATTTTGGAACTGCAGGATACAGAGATGCAGTATTGTGTAAGGTTCCTTTTGGGTTTTCTTCCATGTGTTTATTTGCTCATGAGGTCAGCTCTTTACCAGGCACTGACAGAAGCATCTTTAAAGGAAAGCCATAGAAAGATAACTTAAATCATTGTCTCTTAATTGGTTGTCTTTCTGTGACTTATCAGATCAATCTTTAAAAGTTGCATTAATTTTTTTCAAGTAAACAGCCATCTATTTAATGAAATTTAGAACAGATTTTTAACTTTGTGACTGCTCTGAAAGGAATTTACACTTCTTTCCTGTGCTTAGGCAGTGATGGTCTATTTTATGTAATGTGTGAGTCTGCAGAGCTTTACATTTCACCATTTCAATGGTAGTACTTGAAACCTTTGTGAGTATTGGTGAAATATATTTTTGACTGAAAAATCTCCTCTTTGGCCTTTGCAAAGCTGCACATCTCTGTGAAGACTCAACACAAATTTTATCTTTCAGTTATGAATATGGATAATGTTGAATTGTGATTTGTCAATCCCAGATTGGCTTGTTAGATGGAACTGCTAAATAATTGTTTTTAGTACAATGCAAGAACAAGGACAGGGAAAGAAACCAGAAGTTGTGGATAATTGCCAATGTGTAGGTTAGAGTATGGAAAAGTAATTGCTAATGACCCGTTCAAAGCTTCTGAATATATTTAACCACATATAGCTGCTAGCATATGGAAAAAACTCTGAACTCAAGGCCTGTATACATTAGAAAAAAAGAATATTTACAGTGGACAAAAATTTAAATTACTCTCTGTTCTGAGGGGACATTGCAGATGCTACTGGCAGCACTTTTAAGTTCCCATATCCAGTTTTAATTTCTAAATGGTAGGTCATGATCCAAGCTATTTCAGGCTGTATCTCTAATTTGTACTTTTTCCACTTGCACAACAAAAACCATTTTGTCCTTAAGGCTTGCAATTAGTGTGAATTAAAACTAACATTGTTGCCTGGCTGAAATAGGAGGTAAATGAGGGATGGTGATTTGTGGCATGGATGGGATATTACTTACTGTCAAAAGGATGAATTTTTAGTGAGTTGTACTAATCTAGAGAGGTCTGACTTGGGTGGATTCAGTAATTTCACCTTTTTTCAACACTTTCAGGTTGTTCTGATGGCTGTTTTTGGT
>WBNQ01056558.1:13192-28863 GCA_013401375.1 Spizella passerina | reverse complement strand
TGCCTCCCTGCAGTATCTGCAATTCTGTGTCCTTTGGGATCATCCAGAGGATGATCACTTGATGTTTCACTGGATAAAAATTATCATTGTACACGTGGCTGTTGAAGGCCATCTCAAACTTCCAACCCAGGGAACGCAGCAGCTCCATCTCCTGCAGATCTCTGGGCTCCACAGGGAAGTTGTCACTGGGATGTTGAATTGGCTGTGCAAGGATCACCAAGGGCCCTTGGCTTTAAGGCAAGGACTTGGAATCAGGGTCAAACACAGAAAAAAGAGATGGATTTTAGGGACTTCATGTTTTTAAAATGATGAGAGTGGTAGGAAATACAGACTTTAGATTTTTGTTCTTCTACTGCTAAGGAGAAATCATTCAAGACTTCTTTCACTGATGACACATATATTTTGTAAGTAAATTGATCCCATATGTGAGGGTTTGTGCTTTTTTGAAAATAATCATCTCAGTACTTCTAGGCAGCAAATGTTCTGCTCTGGGTGTTGAGAATGTGGGAAACAAATTTGTGAATGGTAGGAACATTACAGTCTAGGTCCCAAATCCATCATTTGTGTGGACAAAAGCTACTGTTTACCTTAGCAGCCATCAGAGGCTATCTTTGAGTAGGATTAATTGAACTGGATGTACAGTTTAAAAAATCAGAGGCAAAAGCTTAGGCAGTTACTGTTTTCCTTGTGTTGTTACTTCCCTTGCAGGAGCGACAATATCTTAAACTGCCATTGGTAGTAATTTAATAAAGAGGATTTTCTTGAATTAAAAAAAGATCCAAACCAACCACAGGCTGTCTATCCATCATGTTATTTATGCAAATAAAGGCAGAAGAGGTGCTTTTCCCTGAGTGCCCATGCAGGAGCACATTCCACTGCTGATGGCTGTGCTTTGGTGCTCAGTGTTGTGGCTGTCAGGATCTTTATGGCTCACATACCTCAGCAGGCTGGAGCTCACACCTGCAAATCTCTGCACAGGGAGATTGAATTTCTTTTTACTACCTGAGAACAGAGATGAAGCTGCTCACTCTCCTTGTTAATGGATGCATTTGCTCTTGGTGCTTCAAACTGTTTTCTTGAGAAGTTATTAATAATTTAGTGTTTAGGCAATTGTCAATTCTTAATTTTCATTAAAAATCTACTTAAAGTGGCCTTAATTGCCTTTTGCATGATGTCATAGCTTTGGACAGTGCCAGATCCCAGGGAAATGATGGTTTTTATGTGCTTCTTGTAGGACTGTAAACACAGAGGTGTTGGGATGTTGTGTTGATGGACATGATTCAAATCCTAAATTGCCATAAATTTCAGAACCAGTTCCAGCAGGTCAAGAACATGAATGCAAAATTGCCACGCCCTGGTTGTCAGTGACCAGATTCACAAGAACTGCTGACGAATTTTTCACTGAATAAAGTCATAGGCGGAAAATGCTTTCCCCTGAAAAATGTACTTATACCTCATTAAGCACAGTAATGCTCCTTAACTTTGGAGGTGATATTGTTTATTTTAAAGGAAGAAAAATGTCTGTGTGTGTGTACAGGAGGAGGGGAGGGTGAGTATTGATTTGAGCAGTTGAGTCATGGCAATCAATTTACTTTTCAGTTCCTGGAGAATGGCATTGCAGCTGTGACTGCCTCATCCTTGGTGTCATCATGGGGCAGAGAGCAACTCTGCTCTGAAGCAGGAAGCTGCTGTGCCTTGGGTGCTTTGTTCAGCTGGGAATAATGATTTGTTTCCAGTGATTGAATGATGTCAGCAACACTCCCAAGTGAAACTGTGCCTGATGTACCTGTTTGCAGGCTTTCTAGATGTCCTCTCTTCCCTTTGTGATTATAGAACATCCTGAGCTGGAATAGACCCACAAGTGTTGTCATATTATTGTAGGGATTCCATACTGTGGGATGTGGAGGTTCAGGGACATCACACCATAACTAATATGATCCAGTGAAGCCGAGTTCATTATCCCTAAAAGGACTATTTATAATAAATCTCTNTCACACCTTCTTGGTGTTTCTCGTGGGCAGCTCCTCAGAGCACTGACTCTTTCTTCTTCACAAAGCAGCCAAGCCACTGCAGTTCCCTTCTCAAGCAGCCACCCCACTCTGTTATAGCACTGTTCTTCAGCTGTGGCCTGGTAAAGTCAGGCCTGTTCCCAATCTTTGGTAGTTGGCCCAGCTGCAGCTCCTTAGGGGTAAGATTACTTTCTACACTATTCTATCCCCCTACACACAAGGATCATTGATTCAAAGTGCTGACCCTGCACAGGACACCCCAAGAATCCCACCCTGTGCCTAAGTGTGTTCTCCAAATGCCTCTGGAGCTCTGGCAGGGTTGGCACAGGCTGGGGATGCTCTGCTGGCTGGTGGCAGGGCTGGTTTTCAGTCTCATTCTTGGGGAGCAGCACACTGAGGCAGTTTTGTTGTAACATTCTGAACATTCAGTGGTGCTGAGCTTGGTGCAGGAGCAGCTGGGGACCCTGATTACACTGATCAGAGAAACAAGACAGGGCTCTCTGCCTACACAGCCTTGCCTGATGGGACAGTTTTGCTCTCTTTTTCCTTCCCTGTGCCACCTGTACAGGTTCAGTGCCCACCTTCTCTATTCATATCAATTCTGTTCAGTCTGATTTGCAAATTGTCTCTCATACCAATTGTTCCATTGTCAGTTTTGGTGTTCCTTCCACCTTGTTTTTTCCTCCCTATCTGTTAGATCTTGTTTCCACGTGCTTAATAATCCTTTTTGTTGTGTTTCTTGGTTCAGATGCAACAGTAGAACACTCTTTTTCTGTGTTTGGAATGGTTTCTTTCTAAGTTTCTGATTGCTTTAATAAATAAACCAAACAGATGAGTGCTGATTGTAACTTTCCTCTTATTTTTGGTCCTGATGGCAATGGATGTCAGCCTCCCTTAACTGGGAGCACTACATGGATTACTGGTTAGTAAATGTTTTAAGGTGTTTATGGATCACATGATTTTACTCTTCACTACTTGGTTTAGCTACTATGTGAATGACAATCTAAGAATATAAATGAGTCAATTAGCTGGTACTTTGTGTCAGAAGTTCAGTGTTCCACCCCTTTTACCTTTGCTGTTTTCAGAGTTACAAGTTTGGAGCCAGCCAAGATTTATGTGGTGTTGAGTATTTTACTTTTTTCCATGGACATGATACAGAAAAAAAAAATCTTCATCTCCTATCACTAAACCTTTCTGGACTTGTAGATGGAGCTTTTATATTTGTTGTGAAACAAAATGTCAGCAGTGCCTCAGAGTGGCACTGTGATGATCTCTGCTGACTTCAGGCACAGGACTTCTCTGTGCCTGTGCACATTCACCACAAGTCTGGTTTTTCACCAGTACAGTTTGTGGAGTTTAGGATTTCTTTTCTGTGGATCTGGGATTCCCTCTTGTGGATCACAAAGCATGTTGAAGTTCTGTAACAGATTGCAGCCCATTTCCTGTAACAAGTTGTTCTCTAGCAAAACAGGAAATAAAATAAGTAACTTGTTTTTTCTCCAAGGTTTCTTCAGGATAAACCACAGTGCAGCCTTACAAATTTAATTCCTGGGATATCATTCTGGGTTTGGTTTTTTGGTTGGTTTTTTTTCAAGTGTAGAATATTTAAGTGGATAATCAGGGAGTTAATGAAATTTACTGATGTAAAAAAGTGAAGATGGTTCTTTGCATGAACGAGTACTTAGATAATAAAAGCAGGAACCTGCAGTTGGAGCACCTTTATAAAGGGAAGGCTCTGGCTCTTCTGCCAGTGTGGCCCTTGCTTTGTCAAAGGGTAGATCCACTCTTCTGAATTCATAATGTTTTAGAAACCTTATCAGCAGGGACCTCTGGCATGGTCCTGTACAAAGCTCGTGTACAAACCTTATTAAAAAGCACATTATATGTTTGTTGCCAAGGAAACACAACCCATTAAGCCCTAGGAACATCATTCATAAAACCAGAATTTTAGCTATAAACATCTACTTTCCCCATTAGTGCCATGAAACCTCCATGAAACAGCCTTGCAGTCTCCAGCTAATGGATGTGCCATAACTGGGAGTGAGGAGGGACAGGAGGAATTGCCACTCACTGAGCTCTCAGTGGGGACAGGGCAGGACAAGGTTTGTTTTCATCTCTCGTGCTCATAAGGCACTGAGCACGTTTGTCCCACTCCTGTTCCTGCTCACATCAACCACATCAAAGACAAGGCTTTGCTAAGCAGGGAAGGATCAGGTCTGCATTTTCCAGCAGGTCTATTGGAATATGAAAATAAAAATTAGGTGTGAGAAAAGAAAAAGTGAAGTATTTTGAATTGGTTTCAGATTTAATATCTTAGTAATTTTAATTTTTACTTCTCTGGATTTAGTATGTGTATTCTGTTCTAATTAGCTAACTCACAATGGGTGTAACATGAAATGTGCTTATAGATTGCTTTTTAAAATTGTTTGTTTGTTTTAATCTATAAGCTGTATTCTTCCTCTTCATCCTTCTCTTTTTAGGAATTAAATTAGATTCATTAATTTTTTTTCATCCTAATACTGCAAAGTACTTAGGAATTTCTTGTGAAGAATCCACTGTGGCTACACAGGTGTTCTGTGCCAAAATTGCACTGTACTTGTGTTCTAGGAAATATTTCTAGGGCAAAAAAAAGAGGAGTAAAGTGAATATGGCTCAGTTTTTGCATGGTCTAAGCTGTTGGTTGCCACTCTCAAGTGCTGTCCAAGACCACAGCCAGGATCCCAAGGCTGGCCTGAGTTATTGTTTGCAGCCATGGGTGTTCAGCTTTGGGATCAAGAAGCCAAAGTGAACTCAGGGGTCCTTACTGCACTTTATTCTCAGCCATTCCAACAATTTTGAGCCATCACTTTTGGAGAGCAGAATTAACATTGCTGTCTGGAAAAAGTGCTGAATTTACTGGAGTGGGGTAAGGCTTATGAGTCACTGGGATATGTAGCCTCAGTCTGCAAATCATCCATCAACAATTGAGTGTAATAAATCAGTTACAGTCAGCTGATGAAGCCCATTGCCAGCTTTTCCCAGAAGTTATTTGGGCACCTCTGCTGCAGCTCTGGAGAGATCTCTGTATGAACTGAACAAACGGTGATTAGGAGCTCCCAGACTTTGCCCCCACAGCCCTGGTGTGGTTTCATTTGGCTCACATGCAGTTTCTGCTCAGTTTAGTCACAATGAAGTGGGGCTCTGAGGTGCACTCTGCTTTCTCCAGGGTTTGATGGGCCTTTGCCTGATAACAGCCTCAAGGATTTGGCAGTGAGTGATTAGTAAAAAATTAGTATATGGCACTATTGACTTTTTTAGCTCTGTAACTGTAAGAACTCCAATTTATCAAATCTCTGACTTGTGAGGCTGTGATAGCAGACCTGAGTGCAGAGATGAGCCTGTCAAACAGCCCTGTACAGCAGGGTAGAGTTAAAGACAAGGAAACGTGTCAGGGATCTCCAGATAACAAGTTAGTTTGAAGTGTGCCTCCAGAGAACATGAAGGGCAAGGCTACCTTCAAAGCTTGATCAATTGCTCAAGGCTTTGTCTGATCAGATTTTGAAAACCACCAGGAACAGAGATTTCTGTCTTTCTAGACAATCTATTTCAGGACTTGAGCCCTTACACTGAATTTTTTCTCTTCTATATCCACTGGTGGTTTCTCCTGCCCCAATCTGATCATTGCTTCTTGCCCTTGCACTGTTATCTCTAAGAAGTGTCTTTATCTTACATGTAATTGCCTTTAAATGTTTGATTACAGCAGTTGGATTCCTTTCCCAAAGCTTCTCTTGAGGCTAAACACTCTCAGACCCTCAGCCTCTCCTCACATGCTGCAGGCACTTCACTATTCAGTGATTTTCCCTGAGCTGCCTGCAGGTTCTCAGTGTCACCTGGGGGACAAAAAGCCCCGGGTGGGACACAGCGTCCCAGGGGCTGCCTCACCAGTCCCTCCTGCCCCACTGCTCCCTGTGCAGTGCAGACCCTGCCATTGCAGTGCTTGCTGTTAGCACAGTGTGCAAAGGATGTCCTCAAATGATCTGTGTCCTGATAGCTGTGTGTTTTCCTCTGCAAAGCAGGAAATCAGGACAATTGTGTAACACAGAAGTTTGTGGAGAAGTTTCTTCTTTGATATTTGCTTTTTTTTCAAGTTTAATGTCAGGAAAAGCACAGAGCTACTGCAAGGACACTTGAGCCTCACGAGTGCCTGGATACTGCCCCATTTCTGATCTCCCATTCAAACCCAAATGCCAGACTGAGGCAAAAAGCATCCTGAGACTGGGAGAGACAACATTTCTGTCACTGGTGGGGACTCCAGTGCTTATTTGGCAAAGCAGCAGCTGGCATGGAGCAGGGCCTAAGCAGTGAGAAGGGAAACCCTGAAACCTGGGCTTGCACTGCTTTCTGCACTATTTTCAAGCAGTTTGGGACTTCAGATCTGCCCCCACAAGGTGGGAGGTGACCCCAGCCATGTGGGAATTTCTTGGCCTGTTGTTATGGATGCACAAATATTGGTAGCAGGCTTCCTTTGCGCAGCTCTAGGGAGTTACCTTTGCTGCTCTGACAGGGAGGGTGTCCCCTCCTGTCCCCAAAATGTTGAAGGATTTTGTCTTGATGGTTGTTATGTAACAATGATTTGCTCATGAAGGTCACCTGGGCTCTGCCATGGGTCATGGTGGATTCACTGAAGCACCTGATCATGATGAAAAGTCCTACATGGTAAAATGAGTCTCCTTTCTCTTACTGCCAGTGGTTCTGACTCTTAAGGAATCATTAACAAGTAGTAAAATAATAGCCACTCTAAATCACTTTAGTGTCCTGTGATTGTACAACAATGATAATTATTCTCTACTCCTTGTGATCTCCTTGGAGAAAGTACAATTTAAATACTATTTCAGTCAAGTGAGGTGATTTCTAATGTATGAACGTGGAAAAGTAGCTTTTGATGTGTTTCCTAATTTGGATACTCAGCTTTTTTTATAGAAACTCCTAGTACTGATAGATAGGAAGTCTCTCAGAATTTCTGAAAGTGGCAATATAGTGTAAAAATGTGTAAAATTATGTTTCAGGATGTGGAAAAAATTCCTAAAAGTTACAAGTATACAGTTTTTCAGCAAACACATGTGCTATTCCTCTGACAACTGAAAGGGCCTCACTGGTATTGTCATCAAATTCTTTTTTAAAAAATTAATGTGTGGTTTGCTTGCTCTCTAAAGTATCGAAATAAAATTTTATCTACAAGCACAAATGGAAGCTCAGACTCTTAACTGTCCCTTTGGGCTACGCCCAGAGTGTTCTGGAATGTGCATCTCCCATTCTATCTGTGATCTCTGCATGATGTTCCCTAAACATTTACTCTTCTTTTGCATGAGCTTAAGGGAGGACCACTGACATTTGAGGAGTTAGAAGAGATTTTTGCTCTTCTGGGACAGATCTCCCAGAGCCGATTGTGAGCTTGTACTCCAGTGGGATGCATTTGTTCTGCGTGTGATCTGTCTGGGGGGTGTTGGAAGCTGCATTCCTGCATGGGGTGACTCCAGTCCTCCCCCTGATCTGCACAGGGCAGTCTTACAGTCCTCAACACAGTTTTCAAAAAGCAATGTCCTGATGATGTGAAACTTCTTAACTGATGCTGAAAAATGTGTTCCAAATTTTACACACCCTTCTTAAACACAGTGTTCCACACAGTGCAACTGCATCTGAATCACCTGCTTCCACACCTGCAGGGTTGGGAAAGTGCAGGTTTCTCAAAGCTCTCGCTCTGCAAGCAGGCACAGAGAACCTGTCATCAGAGCTGCTCTTCCTGGCAGTGCCACCCTGCTCACACTGCCAGCCTGTGCCGTGGGCCAGGCTGCCAAAGCTCTGTGCCATGATCCCTGTTCTGATGGATCCACAGGTGCATTTTATGTGCTGTGTGTGGGGGAAAGCACAGGAATTATTGCTGTAGGGACAAGAAACTGAACAGGTGTAGCTGCTGAACAAGCTGGATGGAGTTCTGACCTGTTCTGTGACCTGTTCTGTGGATCCAGCACAGATCCTGAGCTTCCTGGCAGCTACCCAGGCTGTCAAAGCTGTCCAAGCCCACAGGAGCTTTTCCTTTCAGCAGCATTACTTGAAAAATAGGTGAAGTTGTTATGTTCTGCTGCTTGAACTGTTCTTTATTAAGCTCTTATTGATTTCCTACTCCTAATTGCTAACAGTATCCTTAGGCTTTAAAGAAGCAAACTGCAGATGTGGAGTCCCCATAAAACCAAGATGACTTTTATGAGGGTTTTTTTGGAGGGGGTGGGGAGCAAGGGAAGAAGGAAAAGCATTCCAGGGATTTCTCTCTGTTCCTTTCATATTGGTACAATTATCCTGTATATGGATGTGTCATTGTTTCCATTTCACACTGCTGCGCTGAATAAATTGGTGTATGATTGTAAATGTTGTTCTAGGCTGTAGCTATAGATTGTGCCATGGATGAAAAATATTGCTCTAATGATTGCTTTGGGTACAAATGATAATTTTGTATCAAATCTTGGAGCAAGCTCCTGGCACCACTGAAGAGAAAGCAAAAAGGATACAATGCTGAATTTTTAGTTGCTTTATGGTAATCCTGGGATGGCAGGAATGCACAGAACTGCTCCAGGAGGTTTTCTCCCTGAAGAACATTTATTCTCGTGGAGAACAACCATAACTGAGTCCTGTGGTGGTGTTTGCAGGGGTCCCAGGATGAGGGAAGAGATGAGAATCTTGACTCCATGTTTCAGAAGGCTGATTTATTATTTTATGATATATATTATATTAAAACTATACTAAAAGAATAGAAGAAAGGATTTCATCAGAAGGCTGGCTAAGAATAGAAAAAGAAAGAATGAATAACAAAGGTTTGTGTCTTGGACAGAGAGTCCGAGCCAGCTGACTGTGATTGGCCATTAATTAGAAACAACCACAGAGACCAATCCCAGATGCACCTGTTGCATTCCACAGCAGCAGAGAATCAATGTTTACATTTCGTTTCTGAGGCCTCTCAGCTTCTCAGGAGGAAAAATCCTGGCAAAAAGATTTTTCATACAATGTGTCTGTGCCAGGGTGTCTCTGTCTCCCCGTGTTCCCTGGGCTCTGCAGGGGTTCGGGAATACCGGCTCATCCAGTCAGTCGGGCTTCCTGCCCTCTGCAGCCCGCAGATAACAGCACAGATACGGCTTTTGAAGGCAGGGTATCCCTAAATATTCTCCTCCTTGTGCCTGAGCGGTGCATTCTTAGGCATAATCAGCCGCTGTGCTCCTGGAACAAAGGGGCAGTGGCTCTCTCTGCCTTGGGAACGCTGATGGTCCCCGCTGCTGGCCCTGCTGTGAGCGCCGCTGCCATTAGCAGGGCTTGGGACGTGAGGCTCAAAGCGTCAGCAAAGCAGGGCTGGGGCAGCTGATTCGCCTCAGCAGGAGCTGCAGGTGTTTGGAAGAGTTTCCTCCTGTGAAGAGTTATTATATTTAATGATCACTTTGTCTGTCTCCTTACATCACAACGTGAGGAAATAGATCTCCTGCACCTGTAAAGAACAAGTAGGAGTTTTTGATGTTCTGCTGCCGGTAAACACTCAGCTAAAAATGTAAGGGAGCAGCTTGTGCCTCAGTCAGAATCCCGGAAACAGCCCCACCCAGCCACGGCCACCTCTCATCGTTCCTGGTGTTCGGACACACCTGGAGAAATCCTCCCCAAATGCACCCATGGGCTGAAATAGCATCCATCTAATGGAGAAAACTTGGTATCTGAGCTCCATGAACTAGAAATCCTCTCAGAAATGTTCTTCTTTCTACAAAATGACTTTAAAGTCTATCCAAAGACTGCATCACACTTATTTTGGGGGAGAAATGTACCTGGTAATTTATCGATATTTTTTGTTTTCAGATGTCAGTATATTTTTCACACTCTTCATTATTGCCATTTCACTTCTTTCTTTCTCCAACAGTAGTCTGTGTATAATCTGTTTTTTTTCTTGCTGTTGTTGTTGTTGTTTTTTTTTTTTTTGTGGGTTTTTTTTTTTTTGGTTGATTTGTTAGCTTTTCCTTCCTTCTAGTAGGCATTTGTTTGCAGGAAAATTTTTCACTTTTATCCTGACCAGAGATTCCTTAAAGAATATTTCCCCAGGTTCTCTCCAACAATGCTTTCTGTTCTCTCTCATTTTCAAGAAACTTCATATATATTTTGTAGAAAATTATTAAGATTTTGTCCCCATTTGATTTCTCAACCAAACACTTTACAAACACTTTTAACGGAAGAGCCCCTGGGACCCTGTGCAGCAAATTGGACATTAATGTTAGACTATGACATTAGTAGATTATGATTTCCCCCCCCCCCACCTTAGATTCCTTTAATCAAATTAAACTGTCAGACACAATAAATAATAATATATTTGTGGCTGTTTATTGCTGTAGGGCAACCAAAACATACCCCCAAAGGCTGAGGCTGTCTGCTGTTCAAGAGTGATTACATTGGGTTTGAGCAAATCAAGCAGGGCAACCAAAGCTTTCATTGGCTCCTGGAAAAGTGGAGAATTATTTCAGTGGAAGGGGCATCAGCAGCTCAGCTCCTGTTCATTTCTCTCCTGGTTTTCATGCAGTTGAGATGTTGTTTTCCCTAAAGTGTTTCTGGAACATGAGTGTTAAAAAATACTTGTGAGAGCTGGGATGATGATTATGCAGCTCATTTGCATAATTCCTTCTGTAATTTAGGTTTAGCAATAGTAGAAGTGGCAGGTCAGCATGGATCCATCTCTGGAAGATGTTTTTGTGGACACATTGTTTGAAGGGAAAGGGGAAATCCCAAAAAGGGTTAGCAAGACTCTAATATATACAAAACACAATGGATTAGATAATGAGGGTAACACACAATGTCCTGTGTTATTTAGTCATTTATTTATGAGGTAATAATTGTAATAATACTTGTTTTAATGAGAATGCTACTCAATTGAGAAGTTGCTTGTGGGGATTAATCTGCCCTGCTATCAGGTGGCTAAATCTGGAGACAGCCTGCATTGGCTTTGGGGAGTAACTTTGAATCTGTTATTGAACTTTATTAGTCCCAGTGGAAATTTCAAACCCATCTCTTGCCATTAGTCTTCCCCTATAACCTCCTTAAATATAAGAATTAATAAAACACTAATAAAAAAATTAATTCTTTGCTGTCTTGGCCTGTTTTGTAGGCAGAATACAGCCCTGAGATTGTTGTTTTCATAAGATTGGCAATGCAGGGCTGAGTGTACTTAGTGATCACACACAGATAATTTAACCAGTTGCTGAAGGAGTGAATGCAATTCCTTGCTTCATTTCTGTTGGTCCATCTGCATACAGACCTATTTTTATGCCCTCTGATATTTCTCCTCTGTAGAGATACTAATCAGAAAATCAGTCCTGAAAGTGTTCATTTTTGTTATCTCTTTTGTCTCTTGATAAATACGTGGTTCTGTTCATGTTTCTCAACCTGATCCTCTCAGTGAATAAGAACAGAATGACCTTGCTTTCTTTCTGATAACCTTTTAGGAAAACACCTGTTTTCCTGATGGTTTTTTTTTTCTATCTACGTCATACCCACTGGACTTCAGATCTTCTTTCCTTTTAGTAATTCCTCTTCAACTGATTGCACATTTCAGTTTCCCACATTTTTGTCATCCTTCTGTGACTAATTCTTCTAATTAGAACCAGGTTTTGTTCACTTAATGAAGATTGCAGAAAGAGAAGAAGGACTTTTGATATCAAAAAAAGTGTTAAACAATTCTCTGCCACCCTCATATTAGGAAAGCTGTGCTGAGAGCCTTTGAATTTCTATTCTGTCCACTTGCAAATATGAACTCTTCCAAGTTCACACTGCATGACTAGGAAACCATCAAAGGAGGGTAGAGAATTTACTAACATAGTACATGGCTTTCTGCAAATAAAATAATTACAGTTTTTTGGTCTGTTTCTGTCCTTCATTACTTGCAGAAAGGATTCTGTATAAGTTAGCATTTCTGAAGAGCATCCCCAAAGAAATCTACTTGCTTTATCAAGAGATGTGGAGGAATGCCAGGGGAAAGATCAGAGGAGTTCCTCTGTGGGAGGTACTTTGCATGCTGATGCATCTTTCTGTTTGGTTTCAGTTTATTTGTTTTACCATTGCTTTATCATTTGTCATCCTCAGGAGGAAGACTTGAACACAGAAGTTTGTAAGAGCCTTGGCTAAGTGCCAGTAATTCTCACATTTTCTGTGCTACAGTTCCATTTCCTGAGGTCAGCACAGCAATTGCAGCTTCTACACAGTTTGTGAGCTGCCCTGACAGCTGTGCCTGGCCAGTTGGGAATGCAGATCCATCACATTTATCCCATTTGCTCTCCATCAGCAGCCTGGGGTGGGAATTTGAACCAGTTCCTCGCTGGTCTGTAGCTAATTGCCCTCTCCCCCATTCCCTGTTTTGTCTATCAGGTCTGAACAGAAATATTCATGATAAGCTTGATGTCACCAGGCTCTGTCCAGAGGGGAGCATTCATTATGGACAGGGATCAGAGTCACTGTGTTATCTTGCTTAAACTAGTTCATTTTCTCACTCCTGTTAAAATCTCTCTTCCATAAATTGCCCTGGCTCACAGGCAAAACTGGAGAAATACCCTCAGTATATCAAATTATTTGTCAGTTTTTCTGGTGTTGGAACCCTAAACCTGCTTGAAGAGACCCTTCAGGATGATGAGAGACCCACAGAAGCACATTGCTCACTGAGAGTGAGGAAAAGAAATTACTGTGTTCTGACGTGGTGTTCCCTCATTACATCAGGAGATTCACTCCTGCTTATCTTTGAAAGCTTTGACACAAAGAAAGCTTTGGCCTATTCCAATCTGAAAACCTGCCTGACCTTTCCGTGCATGCCTTTTGTGTGCACTGAATTCAAGCAGTGAATCATTGCGTGCACCAACAACCTGCAGTGCTTCCAGGTTTCTCTTTGGGCTGCAGATATGAGGATGTGGAGATGAGATATTCAGAGCCTTGACAAAGCTCCCTCCCCTTCTGACAGTCCTGTAGATGATGCTGGTTTCTGTTTAGTTTCTGTTTGTGGCCTACAGAAATAAAAATACAATGAAGTTTGTTTCCACTGTACATAGAGATAGGAATTGAGTGATTACTATTTTTTAGATGTTGATTCTCCATTAGTGTTTCAAACCTTGGAATTTTGTTGGTGTGGCCACACCAGGAGCTGTGGACAGAGGCTACAGTATTGCTCAGCCTCTTGGCTCCCTTCTGCAGATTCTGGGGTGAGAACACAAGGCACATTAGGGTAGATCAATTCCTGACTGATGATTTCTTTTGCTTGCCTCTGTAGAACACAGAAATGGAATTAATGAAAACCAAACTTTTTGCTAGGTGCAAGGACCTGGAGGAAAATGTGTCAATCTCTGTAAAGAAGTGCCATCTGCAGCCTATCTTAGACAAACTGTTTCCTGATAATTAAGGTTAGTAAATAAGTCTTTTATTTTCCACTGAAATACACAGCAGGGAAGGTCAGAACTAATGGGAATTTTGGATGCTCAGCAGCTTCCAGGGTTAATTTTTTCTCTGTTGGATTTAAAGCTAACATTTCACAGTCATGTAGGACAAACTGAAGAATGTGTTTGGGAGAGATGCCTAAACTATCAAAGGGTAGCACTGTTTTATAAGAGTATAGCTGCTCAAACAAGAGAGAGATTTTCAAATTTCACTCTTTCAAGCAATCCCATTGTATTATAGGTTCTTTGCTGCTTTTTATGATCCACAATTACCACAGGGCAGTTTACCCAGGAGAAAATCGTTGCCAATGAGCAGAGTGCCAGCCCTCAATTTCATCTCCGAGGAAATAACACCTGCAGGATCAGTCAGGCCTTCTTGCTTCCCACGTCCTTGACTGCTTGTTCTGCTCAGTGTCACTTCAATGTCACATTTTACTCCCAAAAGGCTGTAAATGAATAATGATTCCTTAGTATCAAGCAGGGAATGGGACTCTCAGACTTCCTCAGAGCCCAGAAATGTGCCTGGCACCTGGATATATTGTTCTAAATACCCTGGATTTCTCTGACCCCTTTGAGATCAAACAGAGGATCATGGGCATCATTTGGGGAAGCTTCCTTCCTCAGAGCTGTGAGGATCTGTCTCTAACCTGTGTGTTCCACATCTTTGTGACCACTTCCTTTGCTTAGCTTAATTCTGAGGTCAGAGGAGCAAATAAAGGGAGAGCAGACCCAAGCTCTGATGAACTTTGAACTTACTCAAATGTGAAACTGATTAGCTGGAATAGAGAGAGCCAACACCATGGTCTAAACAGCCTGAAATTCAGCCCAGTAAGCTCCTGGCTCCAGGTCTTGTGTTCACATGCATCTTTACCTGTATCCATGTGAGAGATGGAAGCAGATTGAAGTTTTCCCCTCCCCAGAAACACAGGAGTGTTTCTGCATTGACTAACGCTGCTGAGCTGAGAGATGACACAGAGGGTGTCCCAGATCCTGGACCCCTGGGTTTTCCCCAGGTGCCAGGTCACTCCTCACAGATAATTGCTTACCATCATCAGCTAAAAGAACTACATCTTCCATGACTAGATTTACAGGTACAACCACTTCAAAAAAAAAAAAAAAAGTATTCACCCACAGTGAGGTAAATATGCAGGTTTATTGCAGCCAAGCCACTCCTTTCTGTGTCATTCCTTCTCAGACATCTGCTCGTGGATGTTAAAACCCCGAGCACCTTTGGCAGGGACACTGAACTGTGAAATCTGCAGCACCTGTGACAGAGGAGCACTCTTTGGGGAAAAAGTTGTCCAAGGAAAAGCAGCTGCTTCAACTTGTGTCCCATTGGAGACAAGTGAATCTGGAGTTATATAAGACGTAGGTGATGACAGCAGTTTATCATTAACCTGAACTCTGCAAGAAGCACATAAGGAGAGGAAGAAGAAGAAAGCCAGAGAAGCAGCCAGGATGGAATCCATCATAAGGATCAACAATGCTGCAGACATCTCTGTTATTGTTCTCTACTTTTTGGTAGTTCTGGCAGTGGGACTATGGGTATGTTGGGATTTTATTTTGTTTTACTTAATGAGCAGGTAGATTATAGAGTCTTGGCAAAATAGCTTAGTGAGTGAGAATGTGTAATTAGATAAAGATTTTGATGCTTAATTGAAATAATTAACAAGTGCATGGTGGGCAAAATGTGGGCACTTATTTACGAGAGGATGGTGAGCCAGGGTGGCATCCCCATCCCTTTGGGTGGATGAATGGAGCAGCGGGGAAGGTGCAGCGCTGGGGTTTGTGTGGGATGGAGCCCAGAGATGCGATCGGTGAAGATCAGCCAGGGTCCCTCAGAAACAGCTGCACCTGAGCGGGGGCGTTTGGCCACGGAGCGCTGGGGCTGCGGGAGAGCTGTGCTGTGAGGGGAGGGACAGGAGGGGACGCCGGGTGCGCCGGGGTGGGGAGGCGGTGTGGCAGCACCCCCAGCGCGGGGACAGGGACGGCAACGGGGACAGGGACAGGAACAGGCATGGGGACAGGGAAGGGACGGCAGAGGCGCCTCGGCCGAGGCTGCGGGTGCCGTTTGAGGGCAGCGTTGGCGGGGCTGTGTGTAGGCTCCAGGGTGCAGAGCCATGGAGCCGCGAGCAGAAGCAGCCCCGGGGCTGTGTGGGCTCCAGAGCCATGGAGCCGGGAGCAGAAGCAGCCC
>WBNQ01056558.1:0-13161 GCA_013401375.1 Spizella passerina | reverse complement strand
CCGGGGCTGTGTCAGGGCGCGGAGCCGGGAGCAGGAGCAGCCCCGGGGCTGTGTCAGGGCGCGGAGCCGGGAGCAGGAGCAGCCCCGGGGCTGTGTGTGGGCTCCAGAGCCAGGGAGCAGGAGCAGCCCCGGGGCTGTGTCAGGGCACGGAGCCGGGAGCAGGAGCAGCCCCGGCAGGGCTGGCAGCTCCTGTGCTCGGTGCCTGCAGCAAGGCCGGCAGCGCTGCGAGGGGAGCCCGGAGTCCCGGGAGTCACGGCAGAAAAGCAGCGCTGGGACCTCAGAGCTGAAGCGTTTGAGAGAATGGGCCGATGCACTGAGCTCCAGGGGAAGGCACTGAATTCGGGTTTCCCTGGGGCAAGCCCTCCTGGTCACCTGAACACCTGACCAGTGACAAGCTGAAAGGAGGGATTGCCCTTCAGGGATCCTCTGCTTTCTAGGAGCATCACAGCAACATTTCACAGCTGCAGAACAAGCATCCCTTTCTAACAACCTGGCAATATTTTGAGGGGCACCAACAATTTACAGGTTGCACAAAGTGGACACAACCTTTTCTTTGCCTCTTCAGCACAGGAGCAGAGGCCAAAAATATAGTTAGAAATCTGAAGCCCCAGTCCAGCAGAGCACCTTGTTGTCTGGCAGGAGGGAGCTGGGTCTTACCATGGGAGTCTGGCTGTTGCTGTAGTTAAACTTCATGTTAAAGATCTCTGACAATGAAGGGCTGATCTCTGGCTTCTCAGGCCATTGTGTGCTGAGTTAATTCCTGGAAACTTTTCTTTCCAGCCATGAAGACATTGTTACTGGACAAATACTTACCCAGTTGCTGTGTGTAGTTAAATGTAAATCCATTGTGTTTACTTACTTTTTTCTGCATTGGAAGAAAATATATGGATAATTTTCCCAGGTCTTCTTTCTTTATTTACCTGTTCAAAGTCCATCAGAGATGACAATGGAAATCCAGTAAATAATGGCTCAAGGTCATTAATAAAATTTGGAGGAACTTCCCTCTAAAGCCCATCCCTTGACAAAGACAACATGAGTTTGTAAAAAGGAAATTTTAGCTGGCTTCTTCTTTTGGAACTTCAGAGGGAATCAGGCACAATGCTGATATCACAACAAGGAAACAGACACCTGTAGGGGCAGGATGGTATTGAGTAAAAATGCTGCATACTTTCTGTAAATAAACCTGCACCTTATAGTCTATTTTGATACCTGAAAGCAAAGGCTTTTTACCCCAACAAAAAATTCATGTGAACTTTTACCTGAGGGAAAATTTTTCTTGGTTAAATTTAATTTTATGTAATGTTTCACACTATAATGAAAGGTGAAGGAATAAAACTTGAATGGCTAATGCAGACCTAGATGAAAGAATCATTGTTCCATTGTATTATTGTATTGTATTCCATTGTATTTTCTTCATCATAAGGTTGTTCTTTTTAGCCACTCTGTTCTTTTCACTTTACCCTGCCCATATGTTTTGTTATCCCTTCATTCAGGCTGTTTGTTCTCAGCCTGTGTATAATTGCCTAGCACACTTGAAATATGATTAAAACTTTCTTTTTTCCTGTTTTCCAGGCTATGTACTCCACCAACCGAGGCACAGTGGGTGGGTTTTTCCTGGCTGGACGGAGCATGGTGTGGTGGCCGGTGAGTGCTGAGTGTAAAACACAGGGTGTGCCTCTGCCCTGTCCTGTCCTGGCATACCCAGGGCTCTGTGACACTGCTGAGGCTGTGGTGGCTTTGTTGTGTGGCTGCAAATCCAACTCTTTCTCCAGCCACTGGTGTCACAGGGCAGACTGCACAAACAAAGCCACGGGATGGGCAGGGAAAAGTGTTGGGGGAAGTTGTCTCTGCTCAGCTCTGAGCTGTCTTGATTGTGTGATCAACTTGTTTGACTATAAGTACATTGTTAATGTCAGTACAGACAAATCCAGTGCTTTGCCTTTCCTGCCACTTTCAAACTTTTCAACATTTGGACTCTGTTCTTTTCATTGCACTCAAAGAAGCTGGCTCATGTTAAGGTTATCACAGACAGGAATTAATTTACTGCAATTTTCCCCTTTATTGCTCTATTGTTTCTACTTTTGGTAACAAGTTCTGGTCTGTACAAGGAGAAAAATGCTGGAAATGTTCTGGTATGTTATTGGTAAAATATATTTTAAATGTATTTAAAGATTAGCTGTGGCTTACCTTGATTGTCTTCTGTGGAACTCTATTATCTTCCAAGATGGAGAACAGGAGTCAAAGCCACAAAGTGTTTTTAGCCATCCATGCCATCAGGCCATTTGGCAGAAATAAGGTCAGGTACAATTATCTATTCCTTCCTGATCATACAGTCTCCTTAATATGAAAAGCAGACGACTCAGACAAACCTGCATTTTCTGGATCACTGCAGTACAGGAGATGGAATCGTGTTTTACATGATTCCATTTGTTTGAATGGAATTCCTCAACACCTCTGATCTTGCAGTCAGTCTCAGAAAAGGTTTCTGCACTTCATTAAGGCTTGGGAGTCAAGACTCCACACACATTGATTCAGTTACAGTAAATATTAATTCCCTAAAGGTTTAGGAAGATTTTGAAGTAGGCTGCAGAAATGCCTACACAGCTTTCAGTCCTGTGCTTCAGGGAGCTGCTCTCTGCCTTTAGAAGGCATTGGGACAGCCTCTGTAAGGACATGAAGGATCAAAGGCCAATGACAGAAAAGATTTCTTCATCTGCTGTAGCAGATCTAAGAAAAATCAGGTTCCTTTGGAAGACTGAGGAAAGAGAAAGTTTTCAAGTTATTTTAAGATAAAACCGATTATTCTGGGAGAAGAGAAGAAAACCTAACAGATTACTCAACTGTCACTTTAGTCAGGGGGCTAGTTTGAACCTTGTGCAATTGTGTCTGCCTGGCAAGGGGGTGTGAATATCCTTTTGTGCAGGTGTAAATGGAGATGGAGGCAGCAGGGCAGCCAAGCCTCCCCACAGGAAAGTTCTGTGCTGCTCCAGTGACACTGAGAACTCCTCATGATCCCCTGAGACCTGGGGGAGAGGATCTGACACTGATCCTCTGCCAGCACAAACCCAACAGAGCCTGCAAGCTCCCCTCCTCCAGTGGGAACCCAGCAGGGAGCAGCCCAAGCTCCTGCCAGACTCTGGGAGCTCAGCGTGGACAAAGTGCTCAGTCCTAGATCTCCTCTTCAATCCTTCCCTCTGGAATGCCAGGAGGGGCTTCCCTGCCATAAAAATGAACCTTTCTTGCTATTCTTCCTCATATCACTCAAAATAAACAAAGAGCAAACACTCCAAAACCAAAAAATAAATACCATGTCAGCAGCACCACCCTGGAAAGTTTGCCTTGGATAAAAAGAGCTTCCAAAACACCAATTCTCACAGCTTAGCAGGTAGATGGGATGTCAATCACCCAGAGCAAACTGGGCTGAAATGATGAGGAAACCAATGAAAGTATAGAAAGTTTAGTCAGAGATGTGATCTCAGCTCTGCAGCTGCTAAAGCTGAGCGTGGTGTTTTACTTTGTGCTTTGATTTCTCTTTTGTGCCAAGTCAGGGCTAAGTTGGGGTGGTTCTGGGTGGCCTCAGCGCATTTCCACAGAGAGGGTGGGGGCAGTTGTTTTGCAAGAGGGCTCTTGTTTGTCAGATTTCTCCCCTGCCATTTCAGGATAATGACCCTAGTCATGTAATTGCTTTCTGGAACAGAGCAAAATGAAGAAAAAAATCCTTCCACAAACTTGGTATAAGCTTAATTCCCCTAAACTAATTGTATTTTTCAGCTGTGGTCTGTGTTCTATGCTCTGCAGGGCACCCACAAGTGGCTTTTCTGACCCTAAAGGGAAGGAGGCTCATTAGCAGAGTGTTACTGACAAGCTGGGAAGGGATTCTCTTCACTTAAACCATATCACATCTGTGCTTTGGTGGACTAGAGGAGACCCTGGTAATGAAGGGCTAGAGATGATTCCTGCTTTTATATGGATTTTGAATGTTTGCAGTCACTGGCTGACTGTGATTGTGATTTGATTTCTCAATGTATAAAGTGGGACCAAGACACATCCTGGGCCAAGTCTGCCCTGCTTGGGCTCTGATTGTTCTGCTCCAGCAGAATCCAGGAAAGCTGCTCAGCATTTTGCAGAACCAAGCCCAGAGATAGTTTTTCTGGCTGAGGTGAGAGTTCACTTCACTGGAATCACTGTCCTTGTGCAGTGCCTGAGCCATCTCTGTAGGTCCCTGGTTAATTAGGGATAAAGGTATATAAGAGCATTCTCCCAGATTACCCAAAACTGAAATCTGCTCTTGGTTAGTCATAACCTAAGAAATGCTTGTGGAATGCCAGACCCTTTCCACTGTCTTTTTATGGAAACAGACAGAAGAATCTTCAAGAAACTGTGTTGGTCTCTTGGGCTTTGGGGGAAATATCTTCAGGAAAGACTCATGGCTCTTTAAACCCTCATAATCAGCTCTGCTTTTCCCAAAAAGACCCAGAGAAGTTCAAGGCAAGTGACAGCTCTGTAGCAATGGGCCTTGCCAGCTTCAGCTTCCTTTGCCAGATGAAGGAGTTGGGTTCAGCCAAATGCTTGATGCCATGGTAGGACATGAAGGGTCTGTTCCTGCTGAACACTCAGCTTTGGTAGCAGCCACTCACAGGATTAACAGCCCTTCATGCACAATTAAAAAACCTCAAACTTTTGAGGCTTTCCTGCTTTTGAATTTTCTTCTTCAGGTTCTGGAGTTTTGCAGACAGATCTGTCTGCAGAAAATTATGGGTTACCTTGTACACATCAGTTCCTGAGGCATGAATGGGACAAGGAGAATCTGCTGGGCATGTGAAGCCAGCTCTGTTAGGGAGATTTACTGAACAGTGGTGCAGGGTCAAGGGCACTCCAAAGAGAAATGTAACTCAGCTTGTTTCTGGTCATGTACATTTAGATCTTTGGCAGAGAGATAAGAATTAGGGGAAAATCCCAACAGATTCTTGCTTCAGCTGTGCTCAGCTAATCTTTGTGGCCATCAGAACTGACCACTGGCATGATTTCTCTGATCTTTGCAGCCAGGTGAGTTTTACATTGTCTCGGGATTTTGCCCACTTGCTGAATCTGACACTACTATGAGGAACCAGGAACAGCAATTCTGCTGTGAATAAGATTTGCATTTCCTTTTCTTAGGTAAAGTAGAATGAAAAATTACCTTGTCAAGTTCCATGTTTAAAAAAAAAAAGGTGTTAAATCAATAGTTTTCAGGGTAAAAAGAATAATGAAGTAATCAAAGCAAAGCTCTGATGGAAAAGTAGAAGTTCAGTGAAATGGATTTCTGCAGAATCTGTGAGACTTGCCAGCTGGCTGGGAGGTGTTTCTGCCTCAGAGCACAAAGTGGGGAGGTGTCAGATCCTCCTGAGCCTGAGCTGTTCCAGGTTTGTTGGAGCACAGACATTTTGATGATTATTGTCCATCCATCCCTTAGTACACTGGGAATTGTAAAGATGTGGCTTAATTGGATAATAATGCAATTCATAGAATTTTCAGATTAATTGGGAAAGAAGAATAAAACCCCACACTTCCTTCTTTGGGTCTCAGAGCCTTGGAAGTGTGGTGGTAATATTGCATTTCCAAAGGGACTGAGGGTGATCCCAAAAAACTCAGGTAGGAAAATGAATGTCTTTGCATCAGAGTAAAGTCACATGGTGCAGGGTAGAGCTGTTGGTTAAAGAAAAGCATGAACAGCCTCAAGGAGCAGGAATGAGAAATGGGTCAGGGAAGAGGGGTTTGAGAGAGCTTCTGCAGCAGTGATACCTCAGGGATGGCTCAGGAGCTGTGGGGTGAGAGGATCCCCTGTGCTCTAAGGATCAGTGGGAAAGGGTTTGGTGCTGAGCTCATGCCTCCAGGAGGGTGGGCAGGGGGTGTGCTGGCAGGTCCTGGCAGGGAGAGGAGCCACAGGCTGTGCATTCTGCACCCTGCAGCTGCCACTGCCTGCCCAGTGCATCCACCCAGCTGGGAATGGCAGGGCCAGGATGTCACTGCATCCTCCTCTTCATGAGGAGAGCAAGGTGAAAGAGTTAATGAATAACAGGAAAAAACACAGTGATCATCATCTGTTTCAGGGTGGTGGTGCTTCTGCTGAACAGAGTGCTCTTGTTAGGGCCTGACCTCTTAAAATTTATTAAAAGAGTTAATGTTCCACGTTTGCCTCAGGTTAGTTCAGGTTTTTCATCCTCTTTCCCTCTGAGCAGCTTTTGTCCCTTTCAACCAACTTTCTTCTTCACCTCTCCTCCTAGACCTCCTTTAAAGTCAATTCACTCACACATGCTCTGGGAACAGTTAACACTGCCAGAAGATTGTTTCCCTCTGCCATTCCCAGTTTCAGCCCAGAGGTTTTAAGATGTTCAGCAGCATCTACCAATGGCAAATCAAGAATTCCACTAATCAGCCTTTCCAGTACAGAAATCCCACAGCAGTAAGTTCTCCAGCAAGGCAGAGCCAGAGCCCATCTGCCTTCTTTCCTCATCCTTAAAATATGGCAGATGGGAAATTTCTCTCTCCCCTCTGGCATCAGCAGCCACTGGGATGTGAGGGTATTTGGTCAGCACTCTTCTTGCTGTGGCCATGCTGCAGATTTAAGGGTAATCTGCATTTTCCTGGCCATGAAGCCATGTTCTCCTTGGTTTAAGGGTAATCTGCATTTTCCTGGCCTTGAAGCCATGTTCTCCTTGGTTTAAGGGTAATCTGCATTTTCCTGGCCTTGAAGCCATGTTCTCCCTTCCCAGCTGTATGACATGACTGAAACTTATTTTTAAAATTGCATCCATTATTAAAGTTCTGCTGCATCTTAAAGTTCTGCTGCACTGGATGTTCCCCTAATTCAGAGAAAAAAATTTAAGATGTGAATGTGGGATCTGCATTCACATTGCTTTGTCCTTGTGCTGGTCCTGAATATGTTGGTAGTTTTGCATTGGTTTGGTTTTGTATTTTTCTTTCATTACAATATTATTTTAGATAAATGTGGGAACACAGCATCAGCAGCATTGCCTGCAGTGTGTCCTGGGGTTTCAGGCACTGAGCCAAAGCTTGTGCCTGTCAGTTCTCAAAGCTCCTCTTCAGCTGCTTTTGTTACTTGGATCTGCCTTTAAGCTCTTGAACCAGGAGAGGCAACACATTAAATAAAATCAGAGATTAATGTGGTTAATATTTTCTGGTGATTGCATTTCTAGTAACCTAGATTTAAGTTTAATTATTTATCTCCAAGGAAAGTGTTGGGCAACAGTGCTAATGCTTAGTAAAAGTGATACTTTTTTCTTCACTATCATTTCTGGAAAACTGTTGCTGTCACCAAGAGGTTAGAAGAAACAGAGGTCTTTTGTTTGCCAGTGTTTGTTGCAAAACTTATCAGTCCTGAAGAAATGTCGTATGATCAACTGGTTACAGTTCTGTAGGGCACAACTGGCTTTTAGAAATGTGTAAAAACCCCAAATCCAGAACTGAGTGAACTTAGAATCATAAATTTCCTGTCCCGGCAAAAGCACAGTTTGTCTGCAGAAAAAGCCTTGAAGAAATCAGGAGATCAAACTGATGGAAGAGAAAAACTGTAAGCTTGGAAAAGAAAGAGTGGAACCCTCTGGATTTTATTTGTGTGTTTCAAATTAAAGTAGGGGAGGATAATCTATTTGTTATCAGAGATCAGGGTGGTGGGTTGGAGAGTGTGGCTGCTATTTCTGGCTATTCCATAGCTCTATAGAGTAAATCTGCTCTGCAGGGGTGGATTTCTAGGATGAAATCCTTCATCCTCCCAAAACTCAGGGGATTGTCCCTGTGCTCCCAGACACGTTGATTGAATATTTGCTGCTGTTCAAATCAGTTGGACTCAATGATCCCTGTGGGTCCCTTCCAACTCAGGATATTCCATGATTCAAATGAGAGCATTGGAAGAGGTCAGCAGAAATTCCCTGCTTTTATGTGGTTTTCTTTTTAACCCTAATTATTGTTGTTATTGTTTTAGCTTTAAATATAAGGATGTAAGGAAAGAATAGAGAAGAATAAAAAAAAGTTCACTTCCATTTTTTCATCTCAGAACTCTTCCAGCTTCCTTGTCCTCTGCCCACAATACTCAATCCAGTCCAATCTCTTTTTTATGCCTGACTTCTCACCCTGCATCCTTCAGTGCCTGATCCAGTAAATCATCACTGGGTATTTCTGCTGCCTTTAATGTGTTCATTTTGAGGAAATGAAGCTCAGTCCTTTTCATCTTTTCTATTGTCTAAGATACTTAATTAGGAATTAGATCTTTGTGAATGGCTCCTGCCTGTCTGCAAACCATCAGGAACCTTTCATTTTTTCAATCTCTCCCTGTTCATCAATTCCCATGTTCTCCCCACTGTTCTGTTTGTATGATCAGTGCAATATTTGGGGGTCTTGAAGATCCAGCACTTCCTAAATATAACTCCTTGATTTGCTATTGCTCCTAGCTTCCACCTTCTCAGCAGACATTCCTGCTCTGCAGCTTTCAGAGTTTGATTCAGTAATCAAATACTTCTGGCTAAAAGTGAGCCAAGTGCAGCTCTCAGCAGGGGCACGTTTGGATGCACAGGCTGTGCAATATGGAACAGGGAGTGCAGGAATGACAGGTGGGGATGCCCTGCTCATTTCCTCCTTGAACAAGGAAGATCACAGTCTTCCTCCCTGATGGCCTGGATATCACCCCAATGCCAGCTTGGCAAGTTTTGCAAACATTTAAAAATCTATATTGGTGTAATGTATTTTTTGACTCAACTGGAAGATATTTGATTCACCATCCTCTCCTCCCTCACCATTGTGGATGTGGTGCTGGGGGCTCTGGTTTCAGTGGGAGTTCTGAAATCTATCAAGGTGTTGATTGTCAGTCATTGCCATCAGCACCACCACAGACAGGCACGAGTTCAATGTGCCAAATAAAGGGGATTTTTTAGCAATTCCCATGAACATAAGAACCAATTTTTGTTTTTTCTCTTTGCAGATTGGTGCTTCTCTGTTTGCCAGCAACATTGGCAGTGGGCACTTTGTGGGAATAGCAGGAACAGCAGCAGCTGGAGGAATTGCCATTGGAGGATATGAGTGGAATGTAAGTGCCATATATGTCAGGGAAATGCTTGTGACATCTGGATTATCTGCAGAGCCTAATCAAAATAACATTGCCTAGTAATTTAGGACTGTCAAAGTTTGTGCTTGGCAACACTTGTTTTCTGCACAGACCACTAAGAGCCAATGTAATCTAGTGTTTAGCCTGTCTAAGCCACTGGAGAAGGTGACACTTTTCAGTTGAAGCTTTTTAGAGAGTATTTGAACCAAATAAATTGGAGGATTTTCTCCTCTATGCATATAGTTTTATTACTTTTAAAGTATTTGTGAACAACATTTGCAGACTGCAGGATGCTGGGAAGAATTTATCAGGCAATCCATGGTAATTTTTGCAGCATTTTGCTATGTAGAAATTATTGAAGAGGCTTTGATTTCTTCACAGGCTGTAAGGAATTTTGAACATCCTGCACAAGCACCTGCATTCCAGAAATCTTTTCCTCTTTACCTTCTCCTTCCTGTAATTATGCTCGTGTTTTGCTTACGGTTCCAGTACAGGGTAGAGCTGTCATGGAGCATTGTGTGTACCACTGAGAGCTGAATGAGCTTCCCGGAGTAGCAGGGTCAGTGTGAACGGAGACTCCCCTGAACCACTGCGTCCATTTCCTTGTGCTGTCAGCCATGAGGGCGCGGCTGACAATGGCGTTGTTGTGCCTAATTCACCCTCGGGGAGGGAATTAGCCATGGCACAAAGGGCTGAATGAGCCTCCACAGGTCGATACTTCCCTGCATTTATTTCTGAGCAGCAAAGAACCCTCCCACCCTGGGGGATTTAGCTTGTGTTCCTCAGCAAGTGAATGGTTGCTGCAAATAATCAAGTGCTGGTATGATAGAAATGTTTAAGGGGAAGGACAAAATTTAAAATGAACTTTAGGAGATGTGCAGTTTATCTGTCAGCTCCCTCTTTTTGATTATATCAGGCCTATGGCAGACCTGATTCTCCTTCTTTTTCCAGCAGAACAAAGCAAATCAAAACAGAACACAAATCTCTAGGGTCCATATCCTTCTTCAGACATCTCTAACACTCTGTCTCCTGCGAGGTTCCTGCTGGACCAGCACACAGTGAGCAGGGAAGCAGCAATGAGCTCTGGGGGTGTTTGAGCAGACACTGCAGAGTTCATGACTTACACTGGCACAGCTAACACACATAACAGGAGTAATGAAAGTAATACACAATTTGACTGTTGTCATCCTTGTGTATCCCTGTTCCATTCAAATTATTTCTATTTTGTATCAGAATGACAGCAGAAGCTGACCCAGTATTTCTTGTTCATCTTACAGTTTTGACCTAAGGGCAGAACTTAAAAGATACAGTTTAAAAGCCTTCCAAGCCCTGTGGACAAAATAAATACAGAGTGCAGCTCTGAGGGCAGGAGTTTGTTTTGTATTTGTTGATTTAAGGATGTACAACTCAGTATTGGGCAGCATTCCACCAATTTAAGTTAGAAAACCATGGCACTGCTAGAAGTAAGATCAGTAGTTCACAGAATACACATGGACACACAAAAAGTACTATTAAATTGTAATATAGCAATACCAAATATTTTACAAATTGCCTGTGGTGCATCCTGTACAGTCTGTGAAATTGCTGTAAAGCATTCAACCATGCTGGGCTTGCTCTGAAGAGAGCTGGGATAGTCTGGTGCCACTGGTGGAGCTGTGATTCAATACCAGAGGGCAATCCTGTGAGGAGAAATCAGCTGGTTTTGTAGAAAATACAAATCATGTGTGCTTCTTTGGGACAGCTAGCATGAAACCCAGGCTGCATTATACCTGATGAAGCTTTTAGCCAAGATTCCATCCCCAGGTTTTCAACTGTAAATCAGAGGTCAGAGCAGAACCTCCTCCCCCCACACCCCTGCAGTGCCCAGGTTTTTGTGATTTCACTGTTCCCCAGCTGCTGTTGGCTCTGATAAATGGTTTTGGGAGCAGTGTCTAGAGACAGGAGCTAATTCAGCTGATCTTGTCTTGGCTGCAGGCTCTGATATTTGTGGTGATTCTAGGATGGATCTTTGTACCCATCTACATCAAGGCTGGGGTAAGTCAAAGCACTACATTGCACTTGTCAAACCACTGCATTGCATTTGTCAAACCTCTACATTGCATTTGTCAAACCACTGCATTGCATTTGTCAAACCAGTGCATTGCATTTGTCAAACCAGTGCATTGCATTTGTCAAAGCACTGCATTGCATTTGTCTTTGCTGCTCATTTCTGCAGCTCAGGGCTGGAGTGCAGCAAACTCATTATGAATGGCTCGAGATCCCAGTGTGCCAGAGCAGCACTTTGCTGTATCTGTGTACTTGAAAAATGAGGATTCTCTGTTCTAAGACCTGAGCTGGGAAGTACTTGGTGCTCTCTCCTTGTTCTCCTTTGATTCTTGGAGCTGCTCTTCCTTGAAGCTGCAATTACAATCTCCTAATTTTGTGCTGCACTCTCAGAGTATCTGAGTACCAAAAGTCTTGCTCTGATGTGATTTGTAGCTGTTCCCCATTATGTGAAAGCTCCTCTGCCTCCCCAGGTGGTGACAATGCCAGAGTACCTGAGGAAACGTTTCGGTGGGAAACGGATCCAGGTCTACCTGTCAGTGCTGTCCCTCATCATTTATGTTTTCACAAAGATCTCAGTAAGTGAAACTTTTACACTGATCTAAAGGAAAGAAATGCCCTTTTACAATATTGCTTCCACAACTGCTCAACCATTTCAGATTTGGAGCTCTTGGCTGAATGAACAACTGCAAAAGTGTGATTTTGTGTTTTCTTTATTCTGTTCAGTGACACTCTGTGCTGCAATCCAAGGTTTTTTCTTCCTTGCTACTTGTTGTGCTTTGTCCTCTTTTTAAAGTTTTAGGGTTTACTTTTACATTTGCTCTCTTCTAGAAAACATCAGAGTGGAGGGAAATTTGTATTGTATTATGGTCTGTTATCTTAGGGGTCTGTGAAACCCAGGGCAGGAATTTTTGTCCCTAGATTTCATATTTATCTGTTTTAGTATCCTCTGGTGAACATACCATCAGTAATATAAATGAGGGAAAAGAGCAAGGGGACTATGGATAAAAAAAGGAATAACAAGAATTAGAAAATGGAAGAGTGGGGAAATGGAAATGAGGGAAATTGTACCAGCTGAGGTGAAAGGAGGGAAGATGAGAGATTCTTTTAATGGGCAAGTGATTGGTGTAAACTTTAAGGTACTATGAAGTTAATGTTTATTAAGTAAATGGATGTGTTTCTGTGGAGTAGTAAAGGGAGCTGGTATTTTCCATATGTCTTGAAAGTACCAAGCTGCTAAGGAAGTCCACAGTTCAGGCACACTTGAGTCTGTTGTTTTGCAGAAGTTGTCATGGCAGATTAGTCTTTGCCCTCTGAATGGGAGCTGAGTGATAATAGTGCAATTTAAGCTAAAAGATTGGCCTTTTGCTCTCATTCTCACATTATAACTGATCCTTAGAGAGGTTATAAATTAAACAGGTTGGTAGCATGAGCTGGCCTCAGAGCTGCATTTCTGTATATTTCAAAAGGATTAGAGAGTTTGCTGCAGTTGTGCTCAACTATCAGAATCAGAACTCCTGGGTACAACACAGAGTTCTGCACGTTCCAGCTGCAGAGAAACTCCTCCAGTCAGAGACTCACAGCCCCTTCCAGCAGCACATGGTGGTGCTGAGCCTATCAAGGTGCTACACAGCTTCTGAATTTACTGCTCAGCTTTGGCTCCCAGCCTGTGTCATGCCTGAGGCTCTGATTATGGGATTTTTCACTGTTTCAGTCGGAGTGTCCAGTTTCCAGGGAAAACAGGTTCTGCATTTAAGCTTCCAGTGTGTACAGGAGGATCAAACACCCTCTCCATGGCCCAGGATCCATACAGCAGCAGCAGCAGCAGCAGCAGCAGGAGGTTACCTGGGCCCCACTCCACCATTGGCCCACCCCAGCTTCCCACCACCCCCTTTATTCCAGGTGTTTGTGGGGAAGGGCCATGGAGCTGGGTCTCTGTGCTGTGCAGTGACAAACATGGTGTTCAATTTCCTCTAAACATTTCTTTTGTTTCCCCAGCTGCCCTGGGCAGCTGTGGCAGT
>WBNQ01056556.1:0-42002 GCA_013401375.1 Spizella passerina | reverse complement strand
ATCTCTCATCTCAGGCTCTTACACCGGAGTATTTTAGGTTTTGTGTTCATTGAGATGTCGGGAGAAATGCTGGTTTTGTGTCTCCTGAGTGCTTTGCTGGAAGCTCCCCAGTGTTTTTGTGGCTGGGACACAGCACAAGAAAGTGTTGAACTCCTGTTTTAGTAGTGTTTGAAATAGAAAGGACCGAGTTTTCCTCTCATGTCCATTGATTCTCCTCCCATTCCAGTGATTCAATGTGAACAGTCAAGGCCAAATGTCAAGAACTAGAGGACTGGAAATCCATAATTCATGGGAGTGCAGTCACAAAGGAACCCAGTGAAATGTTCTATTAATGTTGATATAAATGGGTTAAATACTGTTGTTTTTAACAAGGTCAGCACATGGCTGCTTCTTTCCCTTCCATGGCCTGATCAGTGTTAAAGTTGATGCACTAAAGTGACATGTGTCCTTTTTCTTCCATGAGAGGCCTCTAAGTATAAAAAAATGACTTTTGAGGTGCATGCTCAAACCAATTTTTGAATTAACAGTTTTTTTCTTTTTGCTATCTCTAAGTCATTCCCAGGACATGACTGAGCTTGATATTACTGATACTGTATTCATTGTGATGCATATATTAGTAAGGAAACACAAGTGATGAAGAATCTAGCCTTGATTTCTAAGCAAACTAAACCTACATCTGCCAAGGTTTAGAACTAAATCTGTTTTGGTGTCCTTGTGATATTAGCAAAGAGCAGGATGTCAAATGTAAACAAAAGAACTGAAACCTCTCAGAGAATCCCAGCTCAGTTTAAATTACAGGTCAGCATATGCTTGCCAGTTGTGAAATATGCCTGGATTTTTCCAGGAGCTCATCTCTCTCTCTGAAATTTGCAGCTTGAAACCCAAGCAGCACTCACTGGTCCTATGGGTGAGGGTGTTGCCACCTTGTGATGCAGCTGGAGAGGAATCAAGTGTCATCCTCTCCAGCTGCTGTGGCTCCTGAACCAATATTGCCACAGTAGCAAATGCATCTGTTTAAAATTCAGCATTTCTCTAAGATAAAGGATATTGTTGTTTAAGTAACAGCTTTTCTGGTGGGTCAGTGATACATTCCTGTCATGGTTCCTTCCCCCATCCAATATTTTCTGTGCTTGCAATGCTTCTTGTTTGCTGAGCTCCTTTCCTGAAGATGCCACACATCAGGCACCGATGAGGAGCATTGGCAAGAGGGATTGTTTGTGTTTAAATGTGTTACACCTAGAATGGGGCTGAAGTGCAACCCCTAGGTTGTCGTTTGTTTCAGCTTTGAAAACCATCCTCTCAGTTCACTTGGAGGGGGACAGACTGTACTCACAGTAAACACTCTGCATGGCAGGAAAATTGCCCTTGGTCCCAGAGCTGGTGATACTATGATGTGTTGCTTTGATTATTCAGTCTTTTCTAGTTAGAATATAATGCCTATGCAGGAGATGAGAGGTTTCTGACAGTAGGGCAATGATTTAAAAAGAGCTCCTCTTTGCTTGCTGGGTGACCATGATGTGCACTTTAAACAAAAAATTAATCTTAGTTCAAGTGTTTTCCGGGGTGAAAATGGGCATAAGGAAAAGGAGTTGAATAAAACTGTGCAGTATCTAATTGTTTTCTTCATTCTGTGAGGCAGTGAGCAGAGGTGCTGAGTTGCTTTATTGGTACATGCAGAAAACATTCGGATTCTATTTAACTTGTTCAAAGCAGATGTTAATTGAATGCATGGGAGAACAAGTGTGGAAGACTGTCAACCTGTGAGCGTGAGGTTAATCATTAAAAAGTTATCTGAGGAATTTTTGCAATATACTAGCTACTTTAGTTCCTTATGCTATTAGTTGTAGAAGTTTAGTTGTGAGGCTTCTACTCATGGGCTCTGGTAAGGTAAAGCACAGACCTTACATCTTCCCCTGCAGCAGGGAAGTCCAAACAAGGGCATTGAATTTAATGCTTGATTTCAAGGTTAATGGAATCATTGCACAACACACTGAGCGTACTTTCTGACTTCGGGATAATTTCAGTTTGCCTAGAACAAAGGCATTTTAAATCAAAAAAGGCATTAAAATACCTTTTTATTTTGTTTGTGATTGTTTTTTAAATTTAGTTTGGGATTTTTTTTTTCAAGGTTGGAAATAGATATCCTATTGTTTTGTCCATTCTGTATTTGGTTATTTAAGTTGATTTCACTTTGTCAGACACAGCTGCTCCATCTGAGACTGAATCTGGCCCTTGCCTTCATACATATTACTTGAATTTGTAATATGTGTAGGTAAATTAGATCTGAATTAATCTTTCTGTAGTTGCTTACCTGTGTAAGCTGTTACTTAGAGGAGGTAATTCAGACCTGATTTATCACAAACTTGTGGCTGAGACTCTGAATGTGAGTTTGCTTTATTGCTATTAGAGTAGTGTAACTCTACTCAAGAGTAACTTTATTGCTATTAGAGAAGTGTCCCTATGACCTTTTAGAAACCATCACAGATGAAGTGCTTAAGAACCTGCTGCTGAGCAGGATTAGCTTGGCCTGCTTCCCTTTCCCAGTTGTGTTTGCGGCTGCCTGCATTGCCTGGCTTTGCCAGAGCCACAGAGAGCTTTTGCCAGCTCCTCGTTGCAGCAGTGGGCTGTGTTGTGGCGGCGCTTGCAGCAGCCCCAGCGGGGATGGCTGTGGGTAGAACAGTCAGAGCAGTGCTGAGCTGGCTCCTGGCGCGTGTGTCTGTGTCCTGCTCCATCTGATCGATGCAGCTCGCTCAGGTGCATTCAGGCTAGCTCTTGGGCAGGTGTGTGACTGAGGCTGCTTCCTGCAGTCAGCAGTTTACAAGCGTTTCCTGCTTTTGGAAAGACCTTTGGGTAGTCCTGGGGGAGGCTGTGGAACCTGGACAGGACATGGACAGGAAAGAAGAATTGGAAGTGAAGCAGAAACCAAGCAGAAAGCCAGAGGACATTCCATGCAGAGCACACATACTTTGCTATTAATAAGAATGTCATTAAGTGCAGTACAAATGGTAAAAATTATGGCTTTCAAAAATAGCTGAAGAGTAGTATTTTGCTGCTATTTTGCATTTTGTAAAAACAGATTGAAGTTATTCCTATGTCTTGGCTCAGGTAGTAGACAGTATTTCACATTTGTGGAGTAAACCCCTTTGTCTGGCATATGTTTAAATTCACTAATTGCAATTTAATTTCTTGAATCCTGCTACAGTGATGAGATTACTGAAAGATGGGCTAGTTCTTGGTGGTGGAGGGAGATTGTTGGATTGCCTTCATAACCGAGGGGATTTGGATCACACTTCAGAAGGGCTGAGAAGCAAGCTGAAGCAAGTCATCAGGTTGGGGAAACATTGGCCTGTTTTGAAAAGTGGGGAGAGAAGATGTCACTGCTTTTGGGAGGGGGCAGATCCCAATGAAAGCAGAATTACAGTCATGGTACTGATGGATATTGCTTAAGAAGTTGCATCAAATTTCCTTAAAGCTGCACCAAATTTCCTTATATTCTTTTCTTTTTTTTTATGTGCTGATTTATTGTAGACAATGGAAATAAGGAAAAGCAAAAGGAAATTTTTGTTAAGATATCCTTTATGTAGTTTTATAGTAGGATAAGACAGCTCAAAGACTGTGGTTTCAGTTTTTCTTCTTAATTGAGACAGTGAAGCTGAAGTTAAATGGAGGTGTAGCAGAACTCCTCCATCACTGCCCATCTCACCATTGCTGGATTCTGCTGCTCTAGCAGTGGCACCACAATACTCAAGAAAAGGGGCAAACCAGAGAAAATGCTTCTGGAATAGAGATCTATAGACTCATTGGCTGGATAGTCTTCATCTTAAATTGTTAGAACACGACTGGGTTATATGTTAAGCTTCAGGTGGACCCAGTTGCTATAATGATATGTAGAAATAGGTACTCCTGCCTTGTAGTGGCAGTGCAATTCCCATCCCCTGATGCATGTCCCTGCCCTGCAGGGCTCTCAGGAGCGCTGGCATGGGTGTGAGGCTCCCTGTGACGGGATTGCAGGAGATTGCAGCCCCTGCAGGGCTCTCGGGAGCGTTGGCATGGGTGTGAGGCTCCCTGTGACGGGATTGCAGGAGATTGCAGCCCCTGCAGGGCTCTCAGGAGTGTTGGCATGGGTGTGTGAGGGTCCCTGTGAAGGGATTGCAGGAGATTGCAGCCCCTGCAGGGCTCTCAGGAGCGCTGGCATGGGTGTGAGGCTCTCTGTGAAGGGATTGCAGGAGGTTCCTCTGGTGTGCTGTGCCCATGGGTTTGCAGAGGTTTCCCTTCTCATCCCCCGAAGCCGCCTGCAGCCCTCGGGAGGGCTCAGCTGGGGAAGCTGCTGCCGCAGTTTCCACTCTGCCATCTCTGGAAGATTCCCTGCCATCAGCCCACAGTTCCTTCACTCCCAGAACATCCTGGCAGCTGCACTTGCATTAGGGTGCTGCAATTAAGAGAACTTACAAGCTGCACTTTTCCCATTTCTGTTCCTTCCTGGGACAGGGAAACACCCCTGTATGAGGATCCTGTACACTAAATAAGCATAATTTCCTAAAAATAACTTAAACTCTCTACGTCTTTTTAGAGCAATATGGATAAACAATGGTTTTGAGAGTTCCTTGCTCTCTGTGTCTCTACAATGAGTCACTGCAGTTTGTGTATACGTGCCCATCTAGAGTGCTTAACAGCAAAGTCACAGGGCTGGTGAAATGATTCATGCCCAGCAGATCATCTGCCCTGTTTGACCATCTGTTTGGATTTTATCACTAAATTGGAAAAATGTGCAATTGCTTCTAAATATGCAAATTGTACCTTGGTACCTGTAGATATCCATCTCTCTGTCTTTGAAAGATCCCACATTTATCTCGAAAACTGACTCTCAGAAGCAGGGGAAATTCACATTGCAAAGATTCTTTGAAGTTTATGGCCCTAGGATCTGCTGATTAGAATCACAATACCATCTACTTTTATTTTCCAAGGAATCTTTTCACAAGCTGCAATCCAAAGTGCTTTTAGATTCCATAGAGTAATTGCAAAGTTAAGCAACAACTAGCAGTTCAAAACAAAGGTGTAGTAGCTGTAGCAGGGGGCTGAAATGAGCATTACCAAAAGGAAGAGAAGGACACTCTACATGCAAACATGCCAGGGTCAGTCAAGGGAGGCAGTGTCTTTGACAGATCTGTTTCAGTGGTCTAAAAGATGACAAACTTCCTGTCAGGTTTCCTTCAGGTCTAGAAGCAAATATTTTCATTACATAACACAAGCTTTGTGTGAGTTTGTTCAGCAGACACAGTAGCAATGTTTTTCCTTTTTAAGCATTTTTTTGGGGGGGATGTACACGTGGTACACTGGATGAAGTATTCTGGGCAGTACTTCTGTAGGGTTTGGTATGTTAATTCTGTCCAGAGAGGCATAAAGGAATGGAAATAGGTTTGAAAGTTTCGTTTGTTTCTTAGGCTTGGTCTAGTTTTACTCATTGCATGGTGGCAGCTTAGAGTGTGATTCCAACAATTCCTCCTTGGTGAGGCTGGAAGCTGTTGGAAGGCTAGAGAGTTTTGAGGAGGGGATGACTTAAGGAAGTAGATTATTTTTCAGCTGAGATGGTGTTTGTGTAGAAAATTCTATCCAGGCTCCAAAATACTACATCATGTAGTAATGGCAGATGTATGATTGGCTTGTGGGGGCTCGCTGCTGAAGCAGTTTTATGCCTGTAAGTTACCTGACTTTTTGTAAAATTAAAATTGGTTTTCCTTGGGGACCAATTAGAATTGGTTTTTGTTCTTTGTGTATTTATGGCCACAAAAAAAAAAAGAGCAGATTTTACTGCAGTATGGACCTGTGTGCATTCAAATAGCCAAGAATTATCCTGTTCTTCTCTTACCTGGGTATTCAGGTATTCCCTAATACCTGGTTTAGGAGCTCCACAGGCTGACAAGGCACTGAGAGCAGTTCTGTGCCTTTTTCAAGAATTCTTCATATGAGAACATTCCACTTCTCAGAATTTACCACTCAGTACTAAAACCAACCAAACAAAACCCCCTACAGCTGCAAGCTTTTCCCCCCAAAGTAATTTGATTGGCAATCTTCACATGCTTGGTTATCACTCAAGCTCTAATCCTCTTCAGAATAGCCTGTTTTGATTAGATGTAAACATATGTAAGAGATAGCCTGGACCTGAGCTTTAGGAGCTGCATTTCTGGTTGAAACCTCTCCCCTGGTGTCATGCCCCTTGCTTTTGTAGCTGTGCTTCTCACTCTGCATTCCTTTCTATTGCAGGGCATATTTACATCTCTCCTGTAGCATCTAAGTGCAATGCTCAGGCAGCAGCTGCTGCTCACCACAAAGCTGAAGGAAGGTGGGAGGTGCCCATGGTGACCAAGCCAGGCTTTTCCTTTTGCCCCTGCAGACAGTTTGTGCCTCCCTGGAAGGCTGCCCTGGGCGTGGGGACAGTGAGGGGACCTTGCCTTTTCCACAGCTGTTGGTGCTGAGTCTGTGTCAGCAGGGAAAATGCCTGATTTAAGCAGCTGAATAATTGACATCTCGATCCTGCAGCACTGGAACTTGACTTTCCTGAAGAGATGCTTCCTTTCACACACCTGCACTCAAAGTACACAAGTGTAAAGTTGATCTCAGTGCTGATTTGGAGGCCCTTCTGAAACCCTCTGTTTCTGCTTCCACTGCCAGAGATTAGCACTGTCTTTTCTGTTGTATGAAGTGGCTTTCAAAACACTTCAGACATGTGGGAAATTAAGCTTGTACTCCAAGGGTAAACAAGATTGTAGATACGAAGAGCATTTTGAGCTGTATCAGGGTCTTTGTGCTTTGCATGACAAACCGAAGAATGTGAAATGCTTGCTGACACAGAGCAGACTTTGTTGTTTGGTTTTCCATGTCAAATGGCAAGAGAGTCAACACAGTCTCACAGGTGACCTACAGCAGTAACCTCTGAGTTTGGGATTTGGAGATTGAATAGATAAAACTAATAGCAGACAGCTGTCAGCCTCCAAAGCAGAATCCCACTTTGGGCTGCTTGAAGAGTGAGGAAGTTCATTGTGGCTGTGAAGCACATTTCTAGACTGGTGATTTTTTCCAATATTGTGTTTATTACTAAATATTGCATTACTGGAAAGCCTTAACATTCGCCTTTTGATTTAAGTTTGTCTGTCTTTGTTGTCCATAATTGTCAATTTCAGTATTTATTTGTTTTTCCTCCTGGTATACAGCTATGTGTTGTCCTGTGATTATAACAATAGTTTATTAGTATTTGCTTCCATGGTAATAGAAATATTAATGTTAATAGCCAGGATCTAAGCTTCCTTTTTAGCTGATGAATGTTTCCTGTAATGGTATTGTTTAGAAAATTATATCAGAATTCTGAGTCCAAATGCAAGATGCATGTGTTTTCCCTTATGCATGCTCTTCTGAGCTTTGCTGGAAGTTTCTTTCCTTTTTCCTTTTTCCTTTTTCCTTTTTCTCTTCTTTATTTCCTTTCTTCCATCTCTCATTTATTCCCACTTTTGTCCCCTCCAGTGAAGAGATTTCAAACACTGCAGGTGGGGTGAAGGGTCTCTATCAGTGAGACTCCTCCAAGGAATCCAGAATACCTGGATGCTTTGATCCATTGCATATTGTAATGAGACTCCTAAATTGGACAGGTAACTTAAATGTCTGAAGCTGGATGGTACTACTGCACTGGTATATCCAATAAATAGCCACATCTGCAGCATGGCAGAAAAAGCTCTAAGGTATCCACAACTTAAAGCTCATATTTGAAATTCTCTATATTTAGCAGTTATCTCCTCCAGCTGTCCTGAGTGGCAGCTCCTGTGTTTTTAGAAGGTAATGAAATAAGCAGGGAGTGCTGTTGGGCTTATTGATACCAAAGAAAGTAAAAGCATCCCTGACCTGGCACTTGTGGAGGCAGAAGATGCCTTCAGATAAAATGAAGGCTCCTTCCCTGTTTCCATGGCACTTCACAAAGAGGTGCACTCCTTTCCCCTTCTGCCACAGGCATTTTATGTGTCACTTTAACTGGGTTTTCAAAGAGCAGGGGATGTCCCATTTCCCATGCATGGGCACAGACAGGAGTGGCGTGTATGGACCATGGGGAATGAATGTCTGTGCCCAAGGGAAGGAAATGCCCCTGTGTGCAGCAGCTGTCAGCAGCTGGGGAGGGGAGGGACGGGGACAAAAGACTGTAACTGTTTATTTGCTGCCCCAGGACTCTTGGAGCTGCTGCTGATGTCACATCATTCCGTGGTGTCCCACTAGATATTCCATACTGGGGGTCCATACTCTTCTTATCTGCAGATCCTATCCTGTTTCTCCCAATTCCTGAGCCTCCTCACCACATAGGGATGTTTCAGCAGTATGATAAGGTGGCTTTGTGACCTTTTTATGACAGCTAATAAGATTCACAGTGACGTTGAGACTCCACAGAACAAGCAGTCACTTTGCTCCTGATCTTTCAGCACTGAGCTCCAACATCCTGAGGCTTAAACTGCTCAGTGTTACACAGCTCCATGGGGCTTAAAAACACTCTGCTATTGTATAAACAGGCATTAAGGCTTCCACATGATGTTCTTATGTTGCTTAAGTAGATGCAGTTAAATATACATTTGGCCAGGATAAATAATTGCACACTCCACAGTGGAAACTCTTGGAGTGACATTGTGCTGCTACAGCAGTATTATGAGAAGGTGTGTAATTTGTTTTTATTAGTCAAAGGTTTTTTAAAATATATTCTCACTATAAATAAAACATCTAATTTTATTCAATCTGATTGCTGCAGTTTGAGGCTAATGAATTGGACATAAGTGGCACTGGAACGTGTGAAACCTGTGTGCAGGGCTAGCACAGGGAGCCTCAGTAACCTCCCTCTGCTAAGGCTGTGTTTATGTGAGGGCTGGTATAGATGGTCAATGAGTAGCCAGGGGATAAATGCTCAACATGGGCAGTCTGATTAGTGCCTGAGCAAAGTCCAAGGGCTGAGGTCAGCTCTTTTTAACAGTATGTTATTTTTTTGTTGTTCCTTAACGTACAAAGGCTCAGCTCAGCAGCTGCTGTGGAGTTACCATGTGCTCTCATCAGCCCCAAGTAATATTTTATTCTTTTTAATCTAATTTAAGCTTTAAAGTTTATCTTTCCTGATTATGTTGTTAGTTTAAGTTAATTTTCAGATATATCAACTAATTAATTCGTTTTGGTTTGGGGGAAATGAGCAAACCACCTTGAGTGTTCAAAAAGGTTTCATTCCCTCTTTCATGTTCATTGTCAAGGTTGATTTATTCTTGTTATGAAACTTGCAGCTAGAAATACTCTTCATAACATGACTTAATGCCTTAAACATTTCTTTGAAACCATTCATGTTATTTGATACCATCTGATATGCACATGCATAGTTTCATGTTTCATTTGCATTTTTATGCAAAGACCTAATTTTTGTTTTCTGGGACATCTGAAACATAATATTGCATTTGCAGAACTGAAACTGTTTTGAGTGCAGAAGGGATGAATAGAATATTATCAGGAAATGGCTGGAGATGTATTTATAGGCAACTGTGTATCTCTGTGGAACCAGATGAGAGGGAAAAGGAGAAGGAAGAATCACCAACATGAGCCTACAGGAAAGAAATATGAGTATACTGTGCCAGGTCAAGTTCACAGAGGTTACATTAACCCAGGAAAGCCTTAAATTCCACTTGACCTGTGTTTTGGGACTGTGTGTATCCTCTGTCTGCTCCTAGAGAGAGGATTTATTCATTTGTGCTTTGGGAGCATTTCTGAAGCAAAGGACTCATGAGAGGGATCAGGTGGTAGAAAGAAATCTGCATTTACACATTTCTAATGTCTTAAATGTGCACGCAAAGGAAGGACAGGAATGTTCTGAAATCAAAAGACTGATTTCAAACTGAAGTCAGTCTGTGAGTTTCATGCTCTTATTTCTGTTGAAATTCTTTGTTGGCTTCTAACTATAACCACTGAGTAATTTCTTTGTTAATAGAGGTTAAAAGCCAAAATGCCATATGGCAGCTTGGCTTTTAACCTCTATTAAAGGTTAGGTCTAAGTGTGCTGGTGGCTTCCCCACCAACACCCAGAGGGCAAAATCAGAGGTGTCCTCCACACTGTGACTTTAAAGTTTTGGTCCCTTTCTGCTGTTACTTCTGACCAATTCTTGGTTTTAGTGGCATTCTCATTTCTCACATCATGTTTGTATGGGCTGGCTTTACATGAGCTGTAGTGAGCTGAATGTGTGACTGATAAAATCACTTTTCTGTGAGTCATACCATATGTTTCCCTCTCTCCACCAGCACAATTCTGGTCATTCTTTTCTGTGAGTTATTTCACCTTTCCTGCATCATCCCCTTTATGCCACCAGTTTGCTCTCCCTTGCAGCCATCCATCTCTTTGCAAACAATGCCTTGTGATTTCATCACATCTACCTGTATCCTCAGCAAATTACTGCAGCCCCGCTTTGCCCATGAAATGGGTTTGGATCTTTAAGTTGTTCTTCACTTTGGTTGAAATTATTGTGTCAATGTGTATGTTATCAAATCATTTAGGAACAAGGGATTATTTTAGAAATTAAAAAATGAGAGCCAAAGGTAACTTATGACTTGGCTAAGCAAGACAGGGTGAGATCATGGGAGGAGAATGAAACTTTCTTTGCACATTTTCAGGGACAGTAGTGAACTGTAGCTGTAACTTTACTAGAATGGACTCAAGGCAGACAAGAGGAACAGGGTGCTTAGAAGAAAAGCCTCTGTGGACTTACTATCTTATAAACTAATCTCTGAGAACTCTGTTCCTTGTTTCTTTAAAAATCTATTTGAGCCAAAGCACAATCACACATTAGAGGGAAAGTGGAGGGAATAGCCAAGAAGGGGGTTTCCAGATGAATCTTTGTTTATTTCTTTATTAATCTCAAAGGCAAGGAGTTTCTTCATTTTCTTAGGTGTGCCTGTTAAAATGCTAAATACGAGTGTGTGCATTAATCTAATTAGTAATCTGGTTTTTTAACTGGGGGGAGGGCAGGATACACCTACTGACTTCTGTCCTTTCATCCTGCCTTCCCCTGTGCGGTTCAGTTCACTGAAGTCTCCAAACAAATATATCCAGTGACCACTCCTTAATTCTAGAGGAATTCACTGAGACAGAGCTGTGTTTATCAGTCCTAGTTCAGGTCTCTGATAGCAAAGTGAGCCAAATTTGACAGCTCAGCCTTAACCAGATGGCTGCACTCTGCCCATGTTGAAATAGGACAGAGAAACGAGAGGCTGGTTTAGGATTATTTCATTATTGTGCAGGGATAAAACAGAAGATAAAGGCTTGGGTCTCGTTCTTGTTTTTTGCTTACAGAGTAGTGATGCAGTGATTGAGGTCACAATGCACAAAGTTTAGTTGAGGTCGCTCCTGTGCCTGACTGGAGCAAGGATCTCTGTTTTGGCTTCCTGTGTCAGGGTTCTTTCTGTCAGAATATTTCTCGCTGCCTCTCCTGCCAAATTATTTGCTGGAAATAATATCAACATAAGATACTGGGAGGTGTTGATTGGACTCTTGACTATTGTGGAGCTATCAGAACAGGAAGCGGGATGGAAAGAATTCAGGTTGAAGTGCTTGAACCCCCAGCTAATTTAACTATGAAAATTAACAGGGGTCCAAGGGAGTTGTCTTAGTGTTGTGAAGCCACATTTTTTCATAAACTAACAGGATATTTAATAAAAAATTTCCAAATTTCTCTAAAGCAGAGATGTTTGCTCTAGCAGTAGCAGAGCTGGCAGTTGGAGAGTTTTAGCTAAATGCTTGCAGAACCAGAGATAGTGTGGCAGTGCCTTAAAGCCTCTTCTTAACAAAAGAAATTTCTGACAGGATTCCAGTCTGGAATTCTGGTCATTTCTGGTCACTTCTCAGCTGTGTTTGTGCCACCACTGTGGTGTAAAGGTGTCTCTGACCAAGACAGACTGAGGGAGCTGTGGTTGTTCAGCCTGGAGAAGAGAAGGCTCCAGGGAGGGCTCAGAGTCCCTTCAGTGCTGGTTCCCTGAGTTACAGCCTGTATCACTGTAGGGCAGTGAACCACCTCCAGCAGGCCCAACATTCAGCTCCAGGCTTTCCATCTAAATGGGTTTCACTTTCCTTTTCTTTTTTCCAGTTACTCTTCACATTCTCGGCTTCCTTTTTCATGTCTTACCTTCTCTTGTTCTCCATGGCCCTCCAGAACCAAATAAATATTTTGTATTGCAGGACAAAGTTTCTCAGTAAAGATCGGTACAACTCAATAGAAAAATCTCAGGCAAGATCGGTACAACTCAGTAGAAAAATCATGTCTTATTTTCTAATGATTCTCAAGAATTGTTTTGTTTTTTAACCAAGACAATCCTTAGGTTGGCATGCAGCTTGGAAAATTTCAGGCCAAAGATGTCAGTTTTGGCAAAGTGATAAATAATTGAACTCATTCCCCCTGCTAATTAGTTCATTTCTGTAACACAGCCATCTCTGAAGCAGCGGGTGTAGCCTCTGGGAGAACAAACAGGGCTGGGGAAGGGATTACTGGGCCAGAAGAGTTTTGCAAGGTTTTGCTCTCACAGAAATCCTGGGGGAGGTTAAGGAGTGCTGCAGAGAGCCTGGGGATCAGTGGGGCAGGCAGGCCGTGCTGGCAGCCGTGACCCACAGCTCTCAGCAGGCACGGCTGATGAAATGATCCAGCAAGCAAGCCTCGCTCACCTGCTGAAAAATAGCAAAATTGTGTTCTACTATTATATTTTACTATTACTATTATATTTTATTTATGTTTTACTGTTATATTGCATGGCTGGGATGAGTAAAAGGTTAAATTCTTCTGAAGTGGGATAGGAGGAGTGGGCATGATATTGGGAAAGGTTTATGACTTTGCACAGTTGAGCTGTTGTTTTCTCCCATTTTATTCCTTAAAAACAAAAGGATAGAGAAAGAAGCCTGGGTGCTGCTTTAAACTTGTTATCAGTTGGGAATGAGATAACGTGGGTGAAGGAAGGGGTGGTTTGGGCAGGAGCTGGAGGGGAGTTCCAGCCCTAGAGGAAGGCTCAGGAGGGAGGCTCCCTGTTCGCTGTGCTGGTCAGCAGCAGGAGAGAGGAGAATGTGGAAATGATGGTGCCAAAGAAAGGAAAGGTGGTGCCTTTGTGACTGAGGAAGTCAGGCCCCAGCAGGATGCCTGCTCGAGTTGCATCTCAATAAATAATAAGCGCTTGTTATGCTAATAGTCACTATTTCCAATGACATGATTTGCATACAGATCATGTGCATGTTAATTACTGTGCACACAGCCAGTAATGCACGTCTTGGGTCTTGTCTTCAGCATTTTCCTGTGCAAAAGGATGCAGCATGGAAATGAATATTGCAACGTTTTCATGTGCAAATAAATAGCTGATAGAATGAAGAGCCAGACAGGCCTGAGATAAGCAGGGCAATTGTGGGAGAAGCCCAGGATTAGTGTCACTTCTGGCTCTGACAACTTCTGTCCTTGCACCTGATTGTAAAGGAAATAACAAGAAACAAAAGGTTGCCTGATAATGCCATGAGGCATGATAATAATTAACCCCTTGTTGGTTAATTGCTAGGCGCATGCTTGTGAACATGGCTGCACCTTTTCCTAGAGCACAGAATTTAGTAGTTTTGTTCTGAGCTGGGGAGGAGGGGGTCAAGCAGGTGCGACCTGGCTCTTTGGAGAGGTGGGATAATGTGGGCAGAGTTACTCCCTGGAAAAAATGCTTATCGGGTTATATGGCATGCAGACTAAATATTTAACATAGTTCATTAGGTATATGAAAGAACTATTTACCTGTTAGGAAACTGTAACAACAAAATATAAAAGTTCATTACCTGGTTAATTTTTCAGGTATCAGAAAACGATGTCAGGCATCAGATAATCTGGGCCCTGCAAGGCACAGGCATTTGGAATTAGTTCTGTTTCAAAAGAACACAGCTCTGTTTTCTGGTACATGCAGTAGCTCTCCATTATTGCCATCAGTTTTCCCCTTGCAGGTCTATTGCAGTCTAAATGTGTGTATCTTCTGGTCAGCAGGAGCAGCAGGTTTCATTGTTGTGTTTATGTTTGCAAGGGCAGTGTTTTCCCTATGGGTAAGGCATCTTTGAGCAGTGGAGCTGCTGGAGTAGGTAAAAAGTTGACCTTTTGCTAAAAGCAAGGCTGGCAGCTGAATTTTTGTCCAGTCAAGCCCCTGAGGAGCTGGGTAGCTCTGTGAAATGCAGCTGAGCTGAAGGACCATTCTCAGGTGATTCTCAGCTGTGATTTTGTTAGGGCTTAGCTGAGGCCACAAGTTCACCTGGGCAGGTTGTGTGTACCACAGATGTTTATGGGATAAGGAGTATCCCATAAACAAATAAAATATTTAAATATTTTAATAATCAACTGCAAATTTTAAATATTACTTTAAATTTAGTGCCTTATGCTTGGGCTTTTTTGCTGCTTAATTAAGAATTTCTATTTTGTTTCTAGAGCAATGAGTCCATAAGAGTTGTCAGCATTTTAAACAATACCTGAGAGCTAGGAGAAACTTTTGTTTAAAAGTATGCACTGGTTAGAGCTGCTGTCTTGTAGGTAAGTGGTTTGAGTCAGTTAATTTTGTGTTAGGAATATTATAAATCTAAAAAACCCTTAGTTTACATAACCCGGCATAGATAACAGTGGCAGGGAGGGGAAATGTCCAAAATTCTGTATTTCATTAAGAATCTACTGTGAATTTGGAAACAGCAAGTTAGTCTGTTTGATGGACAGAAACAATAAAAAAAAACCCAATTCACATGAAAAAGCACATCCAAAAGAGTGGAAATACTTTGCAAGGTAACCTGAGAAAGAGTGATGCCTTTTGGCTCAGATACAGACTTTGGAACATCCTAGTGTAGGATGGGTGGAGTAGATTCTTTTGTTTTGTAAGAAAAAACACAAATGGATTCTCAAAACTGAAGGAAAATAATTTTTTGTTGAAGTTGAGAGTTTGTGTCTCTGTTCTTTGCAGATTATGCAGTTGAAGTGTTTATATGGTTGGCATGTTTATAGACTCAGTGAGACAGAGGATTTGCAAACACTACAATGATGCTAGCTTGATGTAGTAGTGGTATTTTCATTAGAATAAATGAGTTTTCTTTTCTGGTGGGATGTGCAAGCTTAAAAACATCCACAGCAACAATAAACAACTGGAAATTCAGAGACAGCTCTAATTAGGGGAAGGCTGGAGCAATTAAGATGGGTGAACTCCATTGATCATAACTGAACAAGCCAGATGCAGATGACAGCAGTGGTTTTACAGTGGCTGCCCTGCCGTGGTTAATGACTGCAGTAATGATTGTAGTGTTTTATGGGGGAGTGTGGGTAGGAGGGCTAAATCAAGTTTCTTGGGCTTCTCAAAACCGTACTAGAGCCACTTGGAGAGCTGCTTGCTCGGTCAGAAATACCTAATTCTGTAGCTATCACACTTGGCATATCCTGCTTGGGCTGAATGCATCCTGTGACACAGAGCCCTGTGCCTGCTGGCCAAAACAGGACCTGCAATTCACATTCTCCCCCTTTCTGAGCTGCTCTCTACCTCACTGCTCCTAGGGGATGAGTTGTACAGCCTCTTTCATGTCTGTTTCTGTTCTCCACTCTATTGCTTGCTGCACAGACATGATGTTAGAAAGCTCAGAAAACAAACTGCAAATGAAATATGGACATCTGCCATAGATTGACCCCAAAGAGTCCTGAGGAAAAGGATTCATGCCAGCTGCACCATGTTTATAATTCCATTTGGTGGGGATCAAACTTAAAACCTTAATGGTTGCAGGAGACAGTTAAATCCTAGAACGTTGTAGCAGTTCCTGTTACTCCATTCAGCAACCTGGATTGGAAGAATTCAATTTTTTTCCTTAGTGAGTGGCATGTGTGTTAAAATCATGCTTGGCAGTGTTATGTTCTTTGGAAGGAGCACTGATTTTTATAGTTTGGAGAAGGAGATGAAGAAAACTGCATTTAAAACAATGGTAATGATACATCATTGTGTTTCACCACATTAACTGCACTTTAAGATCAGTATTTTGTTCATTTTATATCGACTGTTCTTACTAATGGGCTCTTTGTCTTATATAATTTTAGTCTGGTTTATTTGTTCTATCTGGAAATACTAGCGTAGAAATCACAGATGCAAAAGCAAATACATGTGTGTATAGTTAATATGTTGGTAATATTTCTCACTCGAGGAGTTTGAGACTTGGTAATGTGTTTAGATATAGAAACATTTTGGATGATCCCAGTGTAAGCCCTGGATTCAGCATTCATTTGGAATTCCTCTCAGATAAGAATATGCAGGCTAGATTGCTGTTCAGCATCCCCCATTTTTATTGGGTTTTCTCCAGTTCCCTGCCTTTTTTTCTTTTCAGAAAGTGGCCATTTCACAGTGTTTCTCACTCTGATGTGCTTATTCGTTGGAAGTGGGCATAGTGAAATTTTGCCTCACAAGTGTGTCACACAAGTGCTCTGTGCAGGCTACTGGCATTTCTTAAATAATCTTTGAAGTACATGTTAAAATGTTACAAAGCCATTTTTAATCATGCATCTCACACACACAAATAGTCTTTTCTTCTCCACCAGGCACGGATCTCACCTTGCTGGAGGAAGCTGGGCTGTTCCTTAATGGTTGCTCAGCTCCTTGGAGGGGGATGCTGAGTCTATCTCATCATTATGTTATTAATATGATAATCATTATTATATTAATAATTACCTGTGCAATAATTATTAATATACTCTGTATTTTTGAGTTTTCTGCTCAAATTCCCAGTCTCCTGAGGGTCAGAATCCCCTTTCCCCAGTTCCTGTGCATTACAGTACATGCCCATGCAGCAGCACTCACTGATGGCTCCTTTTTGCTTTCTTCTGTGTGATACCATCTGAGTGGTTTAAACAAAAGCCCAAAGTACACTGCACTTCGTGTGTTCACTTATAAAAATAAATAAATCCACGCAGCACCACCATAATACAATTATCTGCTCTCAGGAAAGCCTGAGGCAACAGAGGGTTCTTCCCATTGAGATTCAAGGATGTGAGCAGTGTTTCAGAGCACACATCCCTGGTCAGTCTGCAAACTCAGTGCCTCTGAAGAATAAGAGGAATTCAAAATGAAGCTTCATTTTCCAGTCCTACTTTTCCTGTCTTCCAAGCTGCCTTTGGAAAACCTAACTGAAAGCCCACATGGGTGTAGCAGCTGGAGTTTATTTACTACTATATCTCCTCATGAGTTTATGTTGCTGCCAGTGTTCCTCTGATTTTAGGTAGAAATACCTTCCTGGGATTAACAATTACACACCAGTTCAGTAAGTTGGGGCTTCTTTGTTGTTTTTGTTTGATTTTTTAAACGTTTAATTTAATGCAAAGGTCATTTGTTTAGGTAGCTACATAGAGTTGTAGCCCTGTAGTATTGTGTGTAAGAGTTGTAATGGTGCAGCAGTGCTGCTGTAGTCCTGCTTTGATTTTCTTGTGCAGATACTCAATGAAAGTGCTCTAAAAAGGTGTATTTTTGTTCCATGTGCTCTACTTCAAAGGGTAGAAATGTGTTCAAAAGCATGTTTGAGTCGGTTCAGAATATGTTTTGTGTTACAAATGTTGGGGTTTTTTTAAATTTAAATAATCTTAATGTCCTTCAGTAGGAAAGAAGTGAAAAACAAATCTTAAAAAACTGCTGTAGAGATTATTTTAAGACATTGGTTTACCCACTGGTGGTAATGGAGTCTGTTTCAGGCAAGATGTGGCAGATGCCTCATGCCACACACCATGCAGCAGGTTCCAAGGACTCTGCAGTGGGATGTCTTGAAATGCTGCTTGTGTTACTTTTGTAATCATTCCAGTTATCAAATAAGGTTCTAACTGACAAATCTCAGCTACTGAGGAACAAAAACAAGAAGGATTTGATGTATTGCAATAAACCCACAATTTCCAGGCGTTTTGGTGTTCTCCAAGGGAGTATTTGAAATGCAGCAAGGTTGGAGCTGCCTTAACCTAGAACGCAAAGCTGTAATTGTGGGTTTGGGCCTTCACAAATGAAATGGCACGAGGCATTTCTGTGCTAAGTTCCTGTTGTGCTGCAAGCAGACCGAGTTCCCTTCTGCCCAGGATCCCAGCTGTGCCTGAGTCAATGGCAACAGCACCCGGGAGTGGGGAAGGAGCCGGGGCTTGGAGGTGCGCTGATTTGATGGCTTTGATATTGGGACACTGTGCAGCCTTTGCTGAGCAGCTGCTCTTTGGGTAAGTCAATACTGTGGGGTCTCTTTACTTCTCCCCAACTTTAACTGCCATAAAAGAACTTCATGTGAAGCTGTTCACAGCTTATCTCACCCCATTGCTATGTGAAACTTGTAACACAAACGCTTTTGTGCGCTGCAGCCATAACACACTAATCTTCTGAACTTCCTGACCCATAAAACTGTGATTATTGCTACATGTAAAATTCATCTGGAAGTATCCCTCTGCATTTAGCCTTATGGGTATTACATTGCAAAATCCCTCCTTTGCAGTGGAAGGACTGCCAGGGAAGGGAGGGACAATGGGGCTGTAGATGGATGTTAGTACAGCGCTGTTCCTTAATATTGTGAATTTGGCTTTATTTGGAGCTGGTGATTCAACAGATGCAGTGTCCTGATTTTTTTTCCCTAGATTACAATTTCAGATTTGATTTTTTTTTTTAAATAATTGAGTATTTCTGGCTACTCTTACTTGCCGTTAGCAGTGGGTCAGTCCCTAATTTCCTGTACAACTGCATGGGCAGATAATTGAGAAACATCACTTGTGAAAGAAGGACAGGAAGGGAGTTAGGGATGAATAGAAAGTTTTACTGTTGCAGTTGTGGTTCTTTTAAGTACCTGTCATATCTGAGCATTATTTCTGCTCACTATTCAGCAATTAAATAGAGAATGAGAAGCAGTTTGCAGGATTCTTGGATAAAGGGTAGCGGTTAAAATGGAGAAATAACATTCCATGAGGACCTTCTCCCTCTTTCTTTATGGGCAATACATAGCTTTCTTTTAAAAAGCCCTGTGATTGTTGTCTAATCTTCAGCAAAGATGTGACATCAGCAGCTTTGCATTTGCACATCACGGAGGGGGTGGGCTGGCTGCACTCTAAGGTGCAGATGAGCCAAAAAGCACAAGAGTCGTGTTTCTACCTTTTTTTAATAATCAGACTAACATAATATAGGTAATCATCTGGCTGAAAAAAAAATCTAAACATTTTTACAATTAAGTGAAAAGGCCTTTTTGATTTTGAACCACAGACGTTTCTGTTAAATGATGCTTTTCCCAAGCCACTTTTATTATTAGCATTGTTCAAAATTGCAAGTTGTCACATCCACCAGCCTCTAAATTACCCGTCCTCTGTGTTGCCATAGTTGCACAGTAGCCACTAAAATACGGGCTCCAGTGTAAGGAGGCAAGCTCAGACTGAGACTCATTTATTTGAAGGTTTTGGCAGCAGAGTATCTCCACAAAGTCTTTGTTTTATAACCTCTGAATTCTTGCATTTTAACTCCTTCAGCCCACGTTGCAGTGTTGTGCTGAAAGGTGTGTTTTGTTTAAGACAAGGGTACTCAAGCTGAGTTAATCAATATACAATGGTGTAGTTGACTTCTCACTTCCTACTTTTCTTTTTGGTTTTGGGCTGAGTGATCCATGATTTTCTTGAGGTGAGGCTAGGGCAACAGCATCGTGTTCTGTCCATTTTTTCCATCCCAGAGGTTTCCCACCTCCTTTCCAGAACAGGATCCCTTGCAGGTGATCTTGCTGGCAACAGAAATCCTGGCACTACTCAGCTGGTGTGACTTCCCATAGTAGAAAAAAATAATAAATAAATCCCACATGTTCATCAGAATGCAGAGGTCTTGGTAGAATCCTGTCAGAAAATATTTATATTAGACTAAAATAAGAATTTTGAATGTTAACCACCAAGATTTTTTTATCAACCTCATAGTTCCAAATTGCCATCTCTATTCTGTTTGAAATAAGGGGAAATAATAAGCACCCCCTTGCTCTACAGTGCTAAATAAAGAAGAGTCACATTAATATTACATATCTTGCCTCAGTTTCTTAAGTTCTTAACTGGAGATACCAGTGCATAAATTGCTATTTTCTTTACCATTCCTATTGAAAATGTTTTTCTATACCACCAGTCCCCCTGCATTTAAAAAAAAATTAAAAAATTACCAGTGTTCCAAATCTTTTGTGTTAAAACATTGTAGGTATGTCTGCTGCCACATTCACGTTCACAATACTTGCTCCAGCAGTGCCACTGTTGCACCCATGCAGAGCAGAGTGGGAAATGCTGTGGAGGAGTTCCTGTTCGGCTGCGGTCCCGGTGCCATCGGGCACCCCGGGCAGGGCTCGGCCCGAGCCCACCCTCGGTGCGAGGGGGCTCCGAGGGGGCTCCAGCCCGCCCGGCCCGGCCCCAGCGCCCAGCCCTGACCCCTGCTCGGCCAGCGCGTCACGGGTTAATCGCGGTGCGGGATCGGGTTTCTTGCCAGGGAAGTTTCTGATGATCACCTTCCAGCCGGGCTGCGCTCTGCAGTGTCTCTCAGAGCTGCTGGCTCGGGTGGAGGTCCCGATTAGAAAACAGCCTTGCTCCAAGGTTTTTTTTTCCAAGTCTCTTCCTAGACAGTCAAGTTACAGGCTGGTTTATTTAAGGGGGGGCATTGGATGGTAGCCTAATGAAGGTATCAACCTGCAAAATAAATCTGAGCCCCTTTCCTGGAGTTCTTCATGGGCAGCAAGGTGGAGAAGTGCTTTGGCTGGGGAATATTGCAAGGTAAGAGATTCTGTGCGCTTTTGGGAACGCGGGAGTGTGTTGTGTTGCACCTCTGAGTAGCGAGGTTTAGCTTTGCAAACACTGGTGGCAGTGGAAACGCATTGGATGATGGATAAATCTGAGCAGCTTTCTCCCTGCGCTGTTTCTTTCCAATCTCTGTATGCTGCATGAAATCAATACATTTTTAATAGATTGCAAATATTTGAATAACGTGGTAGAAAATTTCCTATGTGAGGACTGACAGCTATTGCTGTGTTTGCTTTTTCTGCCTTCATTTAGTGATTCTGTGAGGTTTATTGATACTCAAAGGTTGCAATCTAGCTGGCTATCTTTCCACTAGCGTTTCAGGCTTTTAGCCTCAGAAAACTATGGGGCTTTGTTATATTTTAGCACTCAAAGTCTGGTTTCTGTGCAAAGGAGGAGCCTCTGTGGGAATGAGCTCACCCTGCAAGGAAACAAAGGCGTGTGTGAGTCTGTTTCAGGCCAGATCCCAGCCCGGAGTGCACTTGCTTTTAGTGCACAATATCCAGTTCTTATTCTCACTCCTGTGCAAATTTCTGCTGGCTTCCTCATTTGTCTGAGTAAGGTTGTAAGATCTCTTTCCTTTTTGTAGTTCCTTCCAAATAAGCCTAGTTTTAAAGGCTCCCATGACCCAGGAGTTACTATCTAGAGTGCTGCAGTTCTGCTAGGACAAAAAACTGCTTTTTTGTTGGGTTGGTGGTAGCTGACATCTTCCCAGCAGCAAAGAGTAAAACATTAGACTTGATGGTGTGCCTGTTTGTTCTGTAAATCACTGGTGGGATAACAACTGTTGTTCTTCAGTGGTTTGGTTTCCTGAGCGATGGTGCTGTGCCCTGTGATCAAATTAACACATTTTTATTGCCAAGTTCAGCGTTTATTTTAAGGCGTATTTCAGCAGGCTGTCATGCCTCCAGAAAGACAATTTCTGATGTTTTTCTCCTTTTTTCCTGGTGGGACAACCATGTGCATTATCTTTGTCTCCGTGTGCTCAGCTGCAGCTGATGCTGCTGTGAGGCAGGAGCAGTTCTCAGGTGTGAAATCACTGGTGCTGTGCACAGGTTTTGGCCTTGGTCAATTGATGAAGGAGCTTGTGTAGAGGAGCAGGGAAAAGCAGAATTGCTTTCAGGTTTTGTGCATATGTATGTCTTGTCTTCAGTTTGTGCCTGTGTGCTTCTTGCTTGGGTTTTACAGTCTGCAGACCAGACAGATTTGTGGAGTTACAGTGTTAGGGTGGATTAGAAGAAGATGGGAAGAAAAGGAGCCATGTTTCTGTTCCATCATTCCTGTAAGAATTTAGCTAATCTATTCTTTTTCTTCTCGGTGTTTAACCCTGTTTTTATTAAGTTTGGAGCCTCTGCCAGGTACCAGTGAGTGCTGGCGAGCTGCTGAGCTCTCACCAGCTCAGCCCAGTGTTGGAGGAGCTTGAGGTGGGTGTTACAAACTGTCACTGTGTTCAGAGGATGCTTCCCCCTTCTTTAAGTCTTGAATTGTGTCTTTGTACGAGGAGGTGATGTGACCCAGAGTATCTGCTTTTGGGGGAGAAGTAAGTAAATAGTAAGAAAAAGGTAAATGGTGAGAAACCTGCACAACCAAGTCATTGGTTTTCACAGCTCTCTGTTCCCTGGGCAGGCCACCTTCTCTGCCTGCTGTTGGGGAGATGTAAGTAAAGATGTAAGAAGAAAGAACTGATTTGTGAGGCAGGGTGAGAAGTGAGGAGTGTTTGGGCTGGGCCCTGGCTGAGAGGAGCTGCAGTGGTGACCTACACCCAGGGCTGGGCCAGGGGCCTCCTCCCCATCCCCTGATTCCCCCATCCCTGATCCCCTCATCCCCTGATCCCTCATCCCCCCATCCCCTCATCCCCTGATCCCTCATCCCCTGATCCCTGATCCCTCACCCTGGGGCTGCAGGGAGCTGGGGCAGCCATCCCTGAGAGCTCAGGGCTCTGCGCTTGGCCTCACCCCTGCCTTTCTCCAGTCCATTGCTGTCCCATGGACTCTTCACAGGGGTTTCTGGTCTGGAAGGCACCCGAGGCTTGGTATGTAAGCGAGGATTTCTGACCTTGATCAGAACACTTTTCTCAGCACTTCTTACTGTCATGGAAACAAAGGCAGAGCAAACAAAGCACGTTTTTTGAGGTGATGACTGAGATGTAACACTGACCTTACTGTGATACGAAGACCCTGATGTTGTTTCCAGCTCTGTCCGGAGTCATCCCAGTGACACAGACATGGGCAGGGGGGATGAGCATCGCTCCCGTGGCTTCCAAAGCCGGGAGGGGAGGGTGCAGCTGGCCAAGGGGTGCACCCAGTGCAGAGCTGCTCTGGAGACAGCTGTACAGGCACAGCAAGCCCTCAGACAGAACAGTAGCTGGGAAATGCAGTTTATAGGTTGTGAATCAAGGAAAAGGGGCTGGCAGGCAGCTGGTTGTAGTTTTGTGCAGTGAATTGTGCAGACTGAGCTGGAGCTCCTGCAGCACCTGGGTCACAGGCAGTGCCTTGCCTTTCTCCCCTTCCCCGAGGCTGTGCAGGTACCGGGGAACCCTGCTGTGAACAATGGCCAAAAAAACAAGTTCCACCAGTCAGGCATTTTGCAACTGAATGGAGCAGTGCTGGCTGCTGACCCCAGACTGCCGTGGAGCAAAGGTGTAGGTGAAGGAGGGACCTTTGGAATTCCAGCTGCAGAGCAGGATGTGATGAGTTTCAGTGGAAAGTCAAATGAGTTCATAAAAATTTAGGGTTTTCTAACTCCTTGAGGTCAGGTGGATTTTTAGGAGGTCCTTTGTGTGTGTGTGCGCTCAGCTGCGTTCAAGTTTGTCAATGGCTTGGTCAAATTCCTGGTTAGATTTTAAGGGACAAAATAAAATCCAGTGTTATTTTTATAAGGTTATTAGCACTGATCTAAGAAGATTAAATGAAAAGAGCATTTGCAGTTTTTTAGCTTCTCCAAATCTTTTCTTACCCGAATTTTTCAACACTGAATAATTTTGTTCTGTGAGTTATTCCCTTTACAAATAGGTATTTTAAATGTAAATCCTGAAACCTTATCTTGGATGAATTCTAAACAGAGCTTGACAGAGAGCTGCAGTTCAGTTTGCTGGCAGGAACCCCAGTAGTCCCTAAACATGAAAATGTCTGAGTAGCTCACAGCACACTTCCAGCCCTTCAACTCTGCACCAAAAAAATGTCTCTTAAAGGATTAGATTCTGCTCCAGAAAGAACAACTGGAACTGCTCTGTATTCTTTTTTCCTGCTTTGCTTTTCTTGGTCTGAATTTCCTAAGTGTTTCAAGGTAACAGTGCTGTCCCTGGGCTCCACTTTTGGTAAGAAACAAAGTGGTTTATGTTAAAATACCTACAGTGGGATGTAAGAAGAGAGAAACTGGAGACATGGGGGAGGTGGGTGATTAATAGCAGTGTAAAACACATTAATTAAATTAACTTCTCCTGAGGTGGATTTCCATCCATTCTTTTGCAAGTGGTTATGTTTCTGTTTCAGAACAGTTTGAAAGGAGAGCTGTGCAAGGGTCTGTGTGTTCTTTCTTTCTGGGTTTCTGGCCCAGTTCTCACTGCTGTAGGAAATCCCAAGAGAAAACAGTGGAAGCTGTGGTAGTAACTGTCTCATGTTATAGCACATTGAATTTTTCCTTTTAAATCTTTGAAGACGCTGTGAATTTTCAATAATTTTGTACCTTGATCTTTGTTGTTGTTGTTCACCTATCAACTCATAAATAGTTAAATTTTTAAATAGAAGAGGATAATTGCCATGTTTCCACTTGAAATATTGTAGAGCCCCCAAGGCCCTTTCTTGGACAAATGTATTTTTCAGCAGCTCATTGTAATTTTGGTTTTGAGTGAAGATCCAACAAAATTAAACTCCACGCCCATCTGTAGAGAAAGGTGCATTTTCAGCCTTCAACAATAGCTTTATTTAGAAGGATTTTAATGACTCCTTTGCAAAGGGGGAGGTTTCTGCACTGAGAGGGGCTGTCCTGAGGATCACAGAATGATTTCTGTGCTGTCCAAGTTGACAAAGGAGAGCCAGTTGTGTGGATGATGATTATGCAAGATGGAAAAGTGCTGATAGACTGTGGAAAAATACAAGTGTGAGCCTGAGAGCTGTGCAGAGCTGTTTGAAAAAGCAGCTTGGAGCAGTGGTGTGGGGCTGCCGGGGCAGTGTGCAGTGGCAGGGTGAGGTGGGGAGGCTCAGCAAGCTGCTGGGGTGCTTGGATTCATGGGGAGCAGGAGCCAGCATCCTGGCAGCTTTTAACCGCTGGCACGGGTGGGTTTCATAATTTTCATATATAATGCACTTTTAAGATTTTAATTATTTTTTTTAATTTGCAGTTTTCAGTAATCAAAGTAAAGTTTCAGGTGATTGATCAAATAAAGAAAGGAAAACCCAAACATTTCAGCTTCAGGTTAGGGTTGAGTAGACTTTTGCTGACATCAGAAATTTTTAATTGCACCAGCTAAATTACAAAGATGCTATCTGGGCTCTGGGAGCCAAGAGCACCATAATTAGGGCTGTTAGGTGCCCCATTCTGCTTCCTCACTTTTGACTTTAACCATCAAGGCACCGGATGCAGGTAAAAATGAGCTGATTTACTGGAGGGCTGGGGGTGGTTTCAAGAGCAGCTGAAAGCCTCAGATCGTGGCTGGTCCTGTCCCTGGAGGAGCCTGAACCAGCATGTGTGGGTTCATTGCATTGCTCTGGAGCTCTCTGTGCTGGGTGCTCACAAAGTGGCTTGCCCTGGCATTTATTTTACAGAGTTCAGTGAATTCTGCCTGCCCTCTCTGTGCTGTTCCAAAGGGCAGCATCAGTCATTGTTTATGTAGGTTGACAAAATCATTTTCGGTTTTTAAGGTGTTTTCATGTTTTCTCACATGCTGTTGTTTTCTCTAGCTAGAGACTGAGCTGAAGTGATATTTATTAAATAAAGCTCTCTGGGTTTAGGCAGATGTGTGGGTTTGCACATCCTGCCCTGTCAGAACAGCTTGGGCACCGTGCTGTGCTGCTTAGCTCGTGGCACCAGAATCCATCCAGGCACCTATCTCCAGACCTCAGAACAGCTAATCTTTTTAAATTTACTAACAGATTAGTAAGCTTGAAAACGAGAGTTGGAATAGTTCATATTTCATAGTTTCCACCGGAACATAAAGGAGCTAAAGCCCAGGACACCCAGGAGGGGAAGGCACAACCATCAATGAATTCAGGTGCGAGCTTCTGCCTTTGTCCTCAGGCACATGTCCCAGTTCAGAAGGGCACTCAAACATTTCCATAATGCCTTCCATTGCCCAGCTGAAGCCAGCAGGACTGGCTGATGGCAGAAAAACTGCTTATGATTAACATTAAACACATTCTTTAGGTGCTGATTAACTGGGGCCTATGGTAGTTTAGGAATTGTGAGTGCTCAGAAATGAAATGTTTCAGTTCCTATACATTGAAGATGGGACTAGGAGTCACACAGAGAAAAGTTATTGTATTTAATATTTTTCTGTCCTCTGCCATATCTCCATAAGAAGGAAACAAAACTATTAAACACAGAAAGCATTGGCAGTGTTGATATTATTACTGTTATGATTGTTATTTTTATAGGTTCAGAAATAGAAAATATATTTGTTGCTTCTGTTACACAGAACTCTGGAAAACAAGAAGCATATTTTTTTATTCAGTGATTTCATTAACTATTTTAGTAACTTATTGTAGACTTACCTAGGAATTGTAAATGCTTTACGTGGTAGGTTTGGAAAGAGAAATAAGTGCCAGTTATAGGACCTGTTTTCAGAACTGAAATTTAGAAGTAATATGGCTTTCAATATTTTGCCTTGTGATATTTAATTGCCTACTCTAAATAAAAAAGTGCTTCAAAAAATCTTTCAATCCTTTTCCAGATTTTCAGTTTCCCCCCTAACATTTCTTGGCAGGGGCAGCACATCTCTTACCACAGGGTAAGACAGTTCAGGTTTAAATGCAAATGTTAACTGCTCAGTATATTCATTTGTGAGTAAAGCTGTCACTGCCCAGCCAGAAAGCTCTCTGCAATGTCTTTGTCACAAGTTTGTAAAGCAAGCAGAAATGCAACAGGGAGGAGAGTCTGGAGCTCCCAAAATCTGAAGCTGAGGTTATAAATAGCTAGGGAGCTGCCAGGTGATGAGCTCTTAACCTTTTGCAAATGACCTATGATATATATATATTTATGTATGTATGTATGTACATATGTATTTACACTTCCAGATTTCCAGCAATAGTTATCCAGTGGACTGAAATATCTTCACAGAGCTCCTTCCAGGATAATATTTCAGTCCCAGCTTCATTGTTCTTGGAGATGGAGCACTTGTAAGCCAGTATATAAATCTCTTCCTTGAGCAGCTTTTACAGGCATTTTACAAGTTGGAGCATCTGGCTCCATTTTTAGATCATTTTGAGTCTTTCTGTTCTAACACTCAAATTGATTCCAGCAAGGTCTTCTTTTGTTTGGTTGGGTTTTTTGGTTAGTTGGTTTTGGTTTTGTTTTGTTGGTGTTTTGTTTGTCCTAAACTTGCAGTGAGACATTTCTCATTTACTGGGAAATGCTGAAGCTATCACATGCTGGCAGAAGTCCTGAAGAGCTGCTCTCCTTGCAAAGGGCAGTGAAGCTCAGGAGGGGTATTTGCCATCTGAAGGACTGAACCTGTAGTTGCTGAAGTTCTTTGAGGCTGGTGATACTGTTGATGTGAGATCCAGGTCTGTGGAGCACCCAGGTACAAAGGGTTGCTTCAGGGTGAATTTTTTCCTTGCATTTAAGTTCCACCTCTGAGTTACAGCTCAGCGAGTCAGTGCTGTGCCTGCTTGGAGATCACAGAATGGTTTGGGGTGGAAGACACCTTAAAGATCATCTTGTTCCACCCCCTGCCATGGCAGGGACACCTTCCACTGTCCCAGGTGGCTCAGAGCCCCATCCGGCCTGGCCTGGGCACTGCCAGGGATGGGGCAGCCCCAGCTGCTCTGGGCACCTGTGCCAGGGCCTCAGCACCCCCAGGACAGAATCCCCTGCTAATGTCCCTTCATGCCACTCCTTTGGATTTCAGCAGAAAAGACACATTGCAGCTGAGTCAGGAGGAGCTGTGTCACTGGTGCCTTGGCTTGGTGACGGCGTGGCCTGGCCTTTCTGGGTTAAGGGTTGTAGGAATAATACAATCTTCCTTTTGAATGGTGTCCTGTGTTTTGACCCTTGTTTTGTCCCTCTGCTGTGCTTTTCCTCCAGCTGGGACGACAGCAGCTCTGTCAGCAGTGGGATCAGTGACACCATAGACAACCTCAGCACTGATGACATCAACACCAGCTCCTCCATCAGCTCCTACGCCAACACTCCTGCCTCCTCCCGCAAGAACTTAGATGCACAGGTGAGAGCCTTGCTTTATTCAGCTAACAGTGATATTTTTATTTTCTCTGTGCAGGAGGTGTAATTGTTTTATGTGACCGTGTTCACAGGGGTTCTTGGTTGAGGGAAGGGATGAGGATCTGACTCCATGTTTCAGAAGGCTTGATTTATTATTTTATGATATATATTACCATAAAACTATACTAAAAGAATAGAAGAAAGGATTTCATCAGAAGGCTGGCTAAGAGTAGAATAGCAAGGAATGATAACAAAGGCTCTGTCTCAGACTCTGTATCCGAGCCAGCTGACTGTGATTGGCCATTAATTAGAAACAACCAACATGACACCAATCCCAGATGCGCCTGTTGCATTCCACAGCAGCAGATAACCATTGTTTGCATTTTGTTCCTGAGGCCTCTCAGCTTCTCAGGAGGAAAAATCCTAAGGAAAGGATTTTCCATAAAAGATGTCTGTGACAGTTTTGGGTTGCTGAACTTGAACACGCAGCCAGCCTTCAGTATAGACAGTGTCAATAATAACCACCTTGTCATCCATGGCATTTACAAGTATTTCCTCTGTCAGTGGAACCATCAACCCATGGTGATGTTGCAACAATTGGGTCTTGTCTTCCTAGAGGCACTGCTGCACAGAAAACAGATTTTCTATAGATATTTTTGAATTGTCTGTATAAATATATAGAAAGAAATGGTATAATGCTTTTCATATAGAATATGAAAAGGTATTACCTTTTTCCTTTAAATAATAGAATACAATAAAGTAAACATCAAAGTTCAAAGGTTATTTACACTTTCATCAGAAATGTAAGCATGTTATGCAAATGCAATTGATTTTATTAAATTTCTAGAGCTATGTGTTATTGAAGGCTTTCTGTGCTTGCCAGCATTTCATAGGAGGATAAACTTTGCCTCCATCAGCAGGATACATGTACACTTTGTGCTCAGACACCACACATCCAGAGAGGGTGGAACTAGTGAAGGCATCTAACAGTTTTTAATTGACCAAACAAACTGCATAACACAGAGATTTGCGCTAATACAAACTGCATTTTTTTTTTACCAATTCTATAGATTTTTGTTTGGGAAAGTGCGGGATAGAAAGCCCAGCTTTGTTGTGGTGCTGTGTGCTGCAGCCATGGGCTGTGGTGACCTGGCAGAGCAGAGGGATGTCGGTGTGACCTGCAACTCTGTTCCTTCCCTCTGTTAACCTCCTCCAGTCCCTTTCAGCAGTGCCTCCTAAATCTGTTTTTGGCATGGGTTTTGAGGGAGACCTGTGGTTGCTGTGAAGTGTTGCTGTGTCTCCAGAGCTGAGGAGCAGGCACGGAGCAGTGTTTGTTCCCTTGCCATGCAGGGCATATTTGAGCCTGCACAGAGGGTTCCAGGTGGCCTCTGTTTGCCTGGCAGCGACTGCGCAGGCACCTGGAACTGCCAGTACAAGGCCCATGCAAGCTGAGAGGGGTTAAGGTCTGTCAAGCATGTTTTTCAGTTCCTGACAGAGTTACTCTGGGCAACTGGAAGTATTTTTTGACCATTGTTACTGTCTCAACATTGTAATACTGTTGGGGAGGCAAAAAGGAAAACTTAGGGAGATGTGACTGAACATTAACCTGAGGAAAAAAAATAGAAACTCATGTGACTTCTATCTTCTGGTGGATCAGATTCTTGGAAACACCTCTGAGAGATCAAAATCTGTGTTGACAAACTCCTCTTCCTCCCCCACAACTATTACAGTATCCAAGAGGGTGCAGACAGACACCAGAAGGAAAGCAGCTGGAGCTTGTTCAGGCAGTGGAGCGTGGTTATTGGCAGAGGAAGCTGGGAGCCAGGAATGTACAAGTGGTGTTTGCAGTTTTTTTGGTGTGATGTGTGTCTCTGACCTGCTTCTCTCCTCAGTTTTCGTGAATGGCAATCTTTATTCCAAGTCTTTTGTTATCTGCAAATTATTGCCCAGATAATAGTTCATTTTCAGTGGAACAAACTGCCTGAATCTTGTCAGCCAAGGGAATGAATGATGAAAAGAGCTTGGAGTGCTGAAATGCGTGGCTTGCAGGGTCAATTTTTGGCTGACCTCAGAGCTCATGAAGCAGTGAATGCTGCAGNAATGAATGATGAAAAGAGCTTGGAGTGCTGAAATGCGTGGCTTGCAGGGTCAATTTTTGGCTGACCTCAGAGCTCACGAAGCAGTGAATGCTGCAGAGACACCTTTCCTGTCCTCCTGAAGGACTCTGTGACAGCCAGTGCCCAGGTGTGCCTTCCTCAGGGTGGTGAGCCACACAGGGCTAGCACACATTTGCAGAGGCATGTGGGCTTTTCCTCTGAGGGTGTCCCTTGCTTTGGTTCCCCTAAACAGAAGGTGCTTTTGGGCTGCTGTGATTCTGTCACATCTCTTTGAGAGGGTACAGAAGCTGGATTTCAGATAATGAAGGAGGGAGCTTGAAGCTAATACATGTGCAGCTGGGAGTCCAAGCAAATAATGCAGCAACATGAAAGGGAGAGAGTCTGAACATGTCAGTGTGTGCTGATAAAATCAGGAGCTCAGGCAGAATCATCTCTGCAAAGAAAGGCATCGTTGCAGTAGGAAAAAATCTCTGTTGAGATTTCTCTCTGATTTTCAGGGCTGTTGAGTACCCCATGCTCCAGAAGCTGCAGTTTCCCCATCTTTGAGAAGGAGGACTTAAATATGATATGAACTCCGTCTTCAGAGGCATTCATAGCTGCATCCTCTTTTCGTAGCAGCGCAGAGAAGATGTTTGCAAGTTGTTTCTGAGCAAGCTAGTGATGGGAACCAGAATTGGCCTTGCCACGTTCCCATGTCCTGCTGTGATTATACCAAACCACCAACCACTTAATGCAGTTACAGGAGTTTTGGCACCCTAGTATTTTTCCTCTTTATTGCACAGAATTAGATACGTTACCTTTATCACAGTACTACCTATAGTGTGCCTTTAAAGTCACATCATATGCATACTTTTAGGAGAAAGTAAGACCTAGGTGGGCATTTGAAAATAACTTATTTAACTGAAATAAGATGGGAGAAAAAGACAAAGTAACAAATTCAATGATGTGATGGTAAAAAGGTCGGAAGATAGAAAGGTTCCTTTAAATAGAAGACTGCAGCCTCCCTAAGCAGCTGGATAAGACATCTTCTCAGGAAAGATGGGTTTGATCTGTTCACAGCTTGATATTTACAAAACCTTTATGAGCGAGTTGAGAAATGCTGGCGGTTTGCTCCTGGCTCAGGCTTTGCTCTCCGCTCTCTGTCTTGCCGTGACCTCCAGCCAGAGCAATCCCACTTTCACCCCTCTGCCTGGGTGGGGTTTCTGCTGCAGTCCCCGAGCCAGGTTTCGCTGTGTTTTGGCTTTGGGTCCTCAGTCATGTTTCTGTGCTGTTCTCAGTGTTTACCATGAAACAGAAGCATCTCTGGCCAGAGGGTTTCAGAGGGGAGGTGCAGCATTTCAAAGGCTGCAGGAAGGCTGTGGCCGTGGGTGCAGTAATAGAATAAAAGGCAGGAGGGCAAAGGTGGAGAGGATTTCTTGCAGTGCTGTTCTCTCTGTGCAGACTGGCTGTACTAACCTTACAGATTAGGGGAGGGGAAATAGAAGGTTTAGGAACATTTCCTAGTCAACCAAAACTAGAATAAGGCCTTTGCTAACAGGTAGGTGTATTTCTTGTTCTTGAACACTAGCAGTGCATACACACAATTCCAGACAAGGAGCTTGGAACAAGATACTGAAGTGACCACGTGAGGAATGGTGTCTTTGAGGTGGCTGTGTTGTTGATTATTTGGTACTTTTGGCCTGTGCTCTCTTCCAAGATTTGAGAATGTAGGAGCTGTTTGCATGAAATAGTGATTTTGGAGAGGCACAGGACATAGGAACAGTCACACTGTGAATTTATTACACACCTGCTGATGGTCAGAAATAGAAAGGTGACCCACCTGCCCCAAACCTGGCAGGCACAGGAAGAGAAGGGACTTAGAAAGCAGAGATCCACTCAAGCCTACACTGGGTTGCTCTCTTTGAATGGAGAGGTAGGGAAACAAGCACAAGGAAAGTACAAGAATATGATATTACCTAAATCCATAATTCAAAATACAGGTTAGTCTCATGACTCAATAAATAACCCAAGCCCTGTTTCCTGACTGAAGAAAGACCGTTGTGATATGTGGTGTCAGCTTTCACACACTGATTGCTTAACTAGTTTTTCAGGCTTTAAAAAAAAAGCAGTTACAGTAAAAAGCGGAGGAAATTCAACCACAGTTCCTCTGAATTCTTTAATATTAGTGGTGTGATCTGATAGGTAAAGTCATAAACTTAAAACATTCTGTAGGAGCTTAAAAGCTGAAAAGCGTGGTAAATAATCTTACAGCTTCTCTGTGCTGTGTTTTTCTGTTTATCCAAAAGGAATAAAGACTGTGAGCTTTATAATGCTTTGGGATATTTAAAATAATTTCCTTTTAAATAAATTATTCCTTTTGCCTAGCGCACAGTTCTGAGCACATTCACCTTCTGCTGAGGCTGCAGGGCAGAAAGGTGGCACCAAACCTCACCAAAAGCCACCAGCCTGTGCTTGGAGCTGCAGTCAGGTGCTGAGCTGTCAGTCCTTTCATGGTGCTGTGGTGCTGGGAGAACACTTCAGCCATGAATTTCTGATCCTGCTTAGTCAAATGTGTGGGTATTTGTCATTTGTGCCTGATCACAACATGGTTGGTTGTGGTGTTACTGCATTCAGCAAATTCAATCAACAGCATTTGACAGGAGTAGAATTCTAGAAGAGTAATCATTAGCAGTGGGAAATATTAATGCATGGGGAATGTATAAAGTATACACATATATATAGGGTAGTGTATTTAATGTAAGCATTTCTGAGATTTTGGCAAGGGTTTACTAATGGGAAATTTTTCTATTTAATATTGAGCTTAGCAGAATTCTCCATAAGAGACTGGTAACAATCAATCTCTGCAAAGAGTAGGGGAAAAAACAGTCTGCAAGAGAAACTAAAGTAATCTATGCATTGAAGTCAGTCTTGAGTATTGTTAGAAAGTTTTTCTTCAGTCCTTGGGTGTCCTTCTACTATGTTATGTTAGAATTAAGAGCATTCCACATATTCAGATCTGTTCCAAAAGCTGCCTCCTCATGCTCTGGAGATCAGATTGCCAGACAAGAGATGAGAAAGCAGCAGGAACAAAGGAAGGCTGGCTGCACAGGTTTGAAATGCTTTTTTGGCATTGCAGTAAAAGGGTTTGTCAGAAATTTGAGATGGAGGATTATAAATGTCATGGAGCTGAATCTGTCCTTTATACATCAAGTAGGGTTTTTTCCCCCTTTATTCATTCCAAGGAGCGTGGCTGTTGTGGATTTTTTTGTATTTCTCTTACAAAGCGTATAAAATGAATGTCATTGCTGGGGTTAATTTCTTGCTGTGACATTTCTTCATCAAAAGCTTGCCATGCTTGTTGGTACTCAGAGATGACTGCTGAGCTGAGTAATCGGGGTGATGGTTCTCCTTAGGAAGCTTCTTAAAAGAAAGACTTGCTCTGAAAGTTGCCATTCCTTGTCTGCCCTAGACGGACGCGGAGAAGCATTCCCAGGTGGAGCGCAGTTCCCTGTGGTCGGGCGATGAAGTCAAGAAATCCGACGGGGGATCCGACAGCGGCGTGAAGATGGAGCCGGGCTCCAAGTGGAGGCGGAACCCCTCGGATGTGTCGGACGAGTCTGACAAGAGCACTTCTGGTAGGAAGAGCTCTGTTATTGCCCAGACGGGCTCCTGGCGGCGGGGCATGTCCGCTCAGGTTGGCATCACCGCACCAAGGCCCAAACCGGCAACGCCCTCAGGCACCTTAAAGACACCTGGAACAGGTGAGAGAAGGCGTAAGGTGTAAACAAGCCAGAAATGTGTTCGGTGTGAAAACAGGTTAAATACTTTGCAGGGGCAGAACCTGAACTTCAGGTAATCCTGGCTGTATTTTTAGGCATTGCTTTAACCTAAGCAGCATCTTGTATGTCCACGTTTCTATTTCTGTCTGAAAATGTGTATTTTGAATTAGTACACCCTGCCAGTTGTTTTCATGAAAAACTCTGGTCTTAAGCCAAACTATTTATTTGGCGCAGTATTGCTGTGTGAAGAGTAAATAATATAATTTTAGTTTTGAAAATCACTGCTAACCAAGAGCATACAGTATATATGGTTGAGGAGATTTTTTTTTTTCCCCCCTTGCTAAACAAGCATGTTTGTTTATACTAAACCTGATTTCTGGATTTTCTTTTAAGTGTATTAATGATTTTAGCACTTGCAGATGTGTGAATGAAAATTGATTGAATTTGCATAATGAAGCAATATAATTTAATATCTCTCTTTTTATTAGGTCTTGTACACAATTGTATATGAAAAAGTTAAAGTTATATACTGTTTTGAACAATACAAATGCTTTAAGAATGCCTTTTAGGGAAATTATGCTGTCAACCTAACACTACTAGTGCGTGATGCTAGAAATGATCGATCTGCGGTAGCTACAGAGAGAAACTTTTTCTTATCTGTCACTATTATGTGAGGCTGTTCTGCTTTGCATATTCTCAAAGGCAAAGGCACACATACTTTCTTTGGCAAGTCTGCATGTGTAACTCACTGGAGTGGCATGTAAGCTCAGTGCAGACTAGATCATAACTGAACCGCACTGCAGTGGCTAACGCGCTTTTGCTTTTCACGCTGCTTTGAGTTTCATCATTTGCTTGATGTTTTCAAGTCATTAAATATTAGAATTCTTTTTCTATTTTTGTAGGGAAAACTGATGACGCCAAGGTATCAGAAAAGGGTAGACTATCTCCTAAGGCTGGACATGTTAAACGTTCCCCATCAGATGCAGGACGCAGCAGTGGTGATGAATCCAAAAAGCTTCCCACAAGTAACTCTAGGACAGCTGCTGCTAATGCTAATGCATTTGGATTTAAGAAACAGAGCGGGTCGGCCGTAGGCATGACCATAATCACTGCCAGTGGGGCAACTCTCACCAGTAGATCGGCTACCTTGGGAAAGATCCCCAAGTCATCTGGACTCATGGGTAGGACCACTGGTCGGAAGACTAGTGTCGATGGCTCCCAGAACCAGGATGATGGCTACCTGGCACTTAGTGCACGAACTAATCTCCAGTACCGTAGCTTGCCCCGGCCCAGTAAATCCAGTAGCAGAAGTGGAGCTGGGAATAGATCTAGCACGAGTAGCATAGACTCCAACATAAGCAGCAAGTCAGCTGGGTTGCCCGTCCCTAAAATCAGAGAGCCTGCCAAGGTAATCCTTGGAAGCTCTCTGCCAGGATTAGTCAATCAGACTGATAAAGAGAAAGGGATTTCGTCTGACAACGAAAGCGTGGCTTCATGTAATTCTGTTAAAGTGAACCCTGCATCACAGCCTGCTGCTAGCGGAGCTCAGAGTACCCACCAGCAAGGAGTCAAGTACCCCGATGTGGCCTCTCCCACCCTGCGCAGGTAGGCACGAATTCCTCCGTTCTGCAGTGGCGTTGGTGGGAGCTCAGTGAGCAGCGCTGCCAGCCCGGCCTGGCTGGCCTCGGGGCACGCTCTCTGTCCAGTGCCTTGCTTCGAGGGCTTGGTATTCACATTTAATTTCACACAGACAGCTTGGCCAGCGTTGTGGATGCGTAGGGCGTCACGCGGCAGCAGCAGGAATCTGCCGTTCAGGGAAAGAACCAAACCTGTCTGGCAAAGCTTTGGCAGTTACAATTTGAGTCACCTTGTTGCAGAAATGATACCTGGAGGCTTTCATCTGTGCAGATATCACAGATATAGGAATTTTCTTACCTGAAGGTTACTGAGGAGTTCTTGCACAGATGTATATGGAACAAACCTGGAAGTATTCCAGTCGTGGATCAAATAAACCAACAACTGGAGGGTTATCTCAGATTTTCATGATGACAGTGGCATTGACCTGCCAGGCTTAGATTCGCCCAAAGCAGACTATTAGACCTGGTGTGGATTAGCCCAGTATGTTGCAAGACTCAACATTTTAGCCTGTGAAGAAGAACCCTAAATAAAATTATTGTCTAAGCTGGGTTAAATTTTCTTATTTAATACTATTTTTTGGACAAAAATCCTATCTGTCTTCTGTTTCTCCAAGAGTACCCAACACCCTAACATTAACAAATAGTTAGTGAGGAGCTAATTGTTGATGCAGTGTGTATCAGAGCCTAGATATTGGTGAAAAGTTCTGTTAATATTATTTTTCAACTGAATTTGAGTAGCTTGTGTGTTTCAAGTTGCAGTGTTTTGCATTTCATTTTGTCATGATGCCCGTAATACCCATACAGTTATGCTCCATCATCCTGCTTCCAGTGATGTGAGAAAGCCCCATTCCATCTGAAGCACCAGTGCAAGCATAATGGCTGTGATGGCAGCTTAGGCTGATGCTGTGAACTGTTTTTAGATGGGTGGTTTTATTTGAAGAGTCTGTGTGAGGATAATTGAAGATACTTTATTTTGTACCTGGTTAACTATAGATAAGCCATGTACTTTGGAACATGTAATTTTCATCAATGGCTGCTTCAAAACTCCAGTAGGCCTTTCACTTCTATAGGATACACAATGAGAAATGCAGATTTTCAGTGTTTTCAGTGATTTCAGTGTGCCTCAGGCATGCTGGTGGGAATGTGAATGGGAACTTTTTATTACTGAAAAGCTGCGTTGCTGGCTGTGTAATTGAAATGCTACATTAGAAATACATGAAACTTCAAAGAGCAGACACTGAGGCTCAATTTAACTATTCCCTCGTTTGATTTACAATTTCACACTTGAATTTTCACCAGCCTGTCAAAGTTGTCATGTGTTGAAATGCGTCAGAGTTGAATTGGGCCTCGTCTGCTTAGTGCTGATTTCTAGGATGACAGTAAAGAAGATTTTGAGCTTAATTTTTGTAGCTGAGTTGCAGACATTGTTTTTTGCATATTTCCTCTTGGCCCTGTACATTTTTTGGTGTTACACTGTGAGTTAGAACCCATACCTTTGTAATGGTACAGACTTACCTATAAGTTCACGGATATATGTAACTTCCATGTTGTCATAAACAGGGGGTAGCTTAAAAACAGCCTGTAAAACAGTTGTGTGGGTGTCTGGGGTTTCTTAAGCTCTGGGATGCTTTCTTTAAGAGTGCTTTCCCTGGTGCAGCTGAAGAGGTTGCATGCTCTGGCACAGGAATACCTTGGGGAATGCACAAGGCTGGTGTAGCTGCTGAGTGCCGTGGAATCACGGACTGGTTTGGGTCAGAAGGGACCCTGGAAATCATTTTATTCTGATTCCCCTGCCATGGGCAGAGAGTCCTTCCACTATCGCAGCTCAGTTAAAGCCCCACCCAGCCTGGCCTTGAGCACCTCCCGGGGTCCAGGGGCAGCCACAGCTTCCCTGGGCACCCTGTGCCAGGGCCTGCCACCCTCACAGGGGAGGATTCCTTCTCAGTGTCTGATCTGAGCCTGCCCTCTCGGTTGGAGGTGCTGTCCAGCGCCTTGTGGCCAGTGTGCAGCAGCAGCTGCCCAGCCCAGTGTGTTTGATGCACTGCAGCTGCAGGAAGCACTGTGCAGCCTGGGCACTGCTGCTGGCCATTCGCAGCATCATTCCACCCCTGCTGGCAGAGGCTGGGCCCTAGCAAGGCTTCCTGCTGTGCTGCCTAAACTCCCATAAGGCAGCCTCTGGACTCCTTAAGCCCAAAATAAGTCTTTGGAGAGGAAGGGAAGCAGATCAGCTTCTCCTCCTGAGCTCTGGGAATGAGAAGCAGCATCAGCTTGATGGTATCACAGCTCCTGTGTGTCCACCCTTCCCTCTCCCTGCTATAGCTGGGCAGCAGGAGCTCTTTCTTTTAAGATGTGGGCTTGCTCCAGGTGCTGCAGGTGCCCAGCTCTAACACAGCCTGTGTTCCTGGGAGGTGATGGACAAAGTGGCTCAGTGTCCAGGTGTCCAACAAGCTGGGCATGCTCCAAAGCAGAAAGCTCTGCCTGGTGCATGCCCACCCCTAAGTCTTCAGGAGCACTTGTATGTAAGTGCTGTAGTTCTCTATTCTGAAAGGTTTCATCCACAGTGAATGATACAAAAGCAAATCTGTACAGGTGGGTGTGAGGAAAACTGAGGTTCCAAATGTAGTTACAGGAGCCAAGAGGCAGAAACAAAAGCAGTGTTTTGGGGTGGGTGTTTGTAGCTGGAGTGGAAGATACACTTCTTTCCTAATTCTGAAGACCAGTTTTGGAATGATTGATAATTTAGTCTGAAGTGTGTTTACTATTGAGGCACTGGGGCACTTCTGAGAGGTTTCCCATTCACTGTTTTTGAGGGCACTGGGGTCTTTCCTTCCTTGGCACGAGCTGCATCACAGGCAGCAGTGGTGCTGTGGTCAGCCTCCTCCATCCCCTCCCTCCTCGACTTCTGGAACTCACCTAGCTTTTTACTAGCCCGTTCCAGGTGCCAAAAAGCAGGTAACATCACATTCTCCACTAAAAAATACCGTTCCCAGCCTGCTTGGCTCGTGGAATGAAGCAAGCCTACGTTTGGTATGAGTACAGTGTTGCATCCCAGCAAAAGCTGCTCCTGTGAGGAGCATTTGGTGATTTGTGCAGAATTTACCTGGTCAGCAAGCTTCCAATCTCTAGTATTCCATCCTTCAGATTGTTTCTCTGGTGTCCTTTTTCCTTAAGGAACAGAAGAGGGTGTATCTCAGTTCTGTGGAGCTGTATTTTAGCTTTGTGGAAGTATTGGTTGATTCAAAGGTGACACACCTGAGATAGATTTGGAGCTGTTGTAATTGCCTCTGGGCTTTATTGAAAGGGACAGTGAACACAAGGAGATTATAAATGGATAGTTGCATATGTGCAATCTAGGATCATGTACTCAATACTGGTTTTCTGAAGCTAAGATGAAATATAAGATATCCTTGTGTTTACTGTTCCATTTTATGTATTTTTCATGCTGTCTTCTTTTTTACAGACTTTTTGGTGGCAAGCCTAGTAAACAAGTTCCCATCACAACAGCTGAAAATATGAAAAACTCAGTAGTGATCTCCAACCCTCACGCTACCATGAGCCAGCAGGGTAACCTTGACTCCCCCTCTGGCAGCGGTGTGCTGAGCAGCGGGGGCAGCAGCCCCCTCTATGGTAAAAACACAGATCTCAACCAGTCTCCGCTGGCTTCCAGCCCCAGCTCCGCACACTCGGCTCCTTCCAACAGCCTGACGTGGGGCACCAACGCCAGCAGCTCTTCTGCAGTTAGCAAGGATGGCCTTGGGTACCAGTCTGTCAGCAGCCTCCACACCAGCTGCGAGTCCATAGACATCTCCCTGAGCAGCGGAGGGGGGCTGAGCCACAACTCCTCCAGTGGCTTGGTTCCAGCCTCCAAGGATGATTCCCTGGCTCCCTTCGTCCGAACCAGCAGCGTTAAGACCACGTTGTCTGAAAGGTTGGTGGGTTTTCCTCTTCTTTCCATGTGTTTGTGTCTCGAGTGGCAGTGGAGTCCTGGCAGCAGCAGCCAGTGCTGCAGATACAGATCAGGTCATGCCTCTTAGCAGGCAGTGCAGAGAGCTCCAGGACTAGAACATACAGATAAGTTATTCCCAGAAAGGAGCCCAGTTCAGAGCAGGAGGATGGGTTCAGAACAGGTTTTTATTCTGCTGTCGCAGCCAATGTGACAACTTTTTTTTGCTACCAGATCCTTCCAAAGATCCACTTTTAATTGAGCTGATAGTGATATTTTTAGAAACCTTCCAGTTTTGATTTGAAAAGTCAACCGTTTCCTGTTAAACTTTTTGATTGTAGAATTTGGTGACTTTCAAGCTGGAGGTGATGCTGAAAAAACAAGTCCCCATCTCCGCAGTCACTTGATCCCTTCTCATCCTCTCCCTGCTGTCTTGTCCTGTCTCCAGTTGTTCACTACAGTATTTCAGTACAAGCATTCGTGTGAATGCTGAGTGAATCCTATTGGAAGCTGGATCCAAGTGAGGAGCAATCAGCTGGGTGTGTTTCACACTGATCAGCTCCCCAGCTCTGTGTACAGTGAGGTTCACTGGTACCTGTGTGGACACAGGGGAGGAGGCTGAGCAGGAGGGAGGGAGCAGGGCTTTTCCAGGATCAGAGCTGGATTGGGGCACCCTGAGCTGGCACTGGGCTGAGCTCTGCAGGTCTCTGAGGGACCTCTTGTAGATGAAAGTAGAACCCTTCCAAGCCCTGGAAATCAGCTATGTCCTGCTGTGTACTGATGAGTTCAGGTAGCAAGGTTTTTGTAGCTGCGTCTCAATGGAGAAAATTGCACCTGAATGTAATGTTCTGACAGTTTGGGGTTCTGTTTGTGTTTTATTATAATTCCTTTTTGTTGCTTCATCTTTTCATTCTAATACTCCTTCTCTTGTTTTCTGTCTTGTTGGACTGCTCCTTCTAGCCCTCTTTCCTCCCCCGCTGCTAGCCCCAAATTCTGCCGAAATACTTTGCCCAGGAGACAGGACAGGTAATGCTGTCTCAGGACAGGAGTATGCTCAAGGCTGCAGGTTTTGTTGCCCATCTCAGTGAAGCAAATTGTTTTGTGCCAGACTGTGCTCAGTTCAGTGCTCTGTTGTGTTCATCATCCAGGTGTGAACTGACACAAAGACATGCCAGTGAGAGTCCCTGCAAACACCCATCTCCCCACCCAAATCAATCTGGAGAGTGGCATACAGCACAGTTGGCATGTTTCTGGTGTTGCTCTCGTTTCTGGGATGCCCTTTGGTTTGGGGGCTATTTTTAACCCACCCTTCATGTCTTTGCCACAGGCAATTTGAAAGTCAAGCCCTTTTTTTTCCCTACAAATCTAAACTCTCACTAGCATTTCAGCATTCCTCTGGCATGCTGCTTTTCCCACTGCCTTTCTGGCCTGTCCCTTTTGTTGTGAAGTCCCTGTGTCATTCAGTGTTGTCAGTCTCTTACTGCAGCTTGGCTCATGAGTGTTTTCCAAGTACTTTGGTACTTCACAGTCATCCTTGTACAAATGAGTGTTAAAGTCAGGAAAAGATGACACAAATCTAAACATTCAATCTCACTTTTTCTCACTGATGTAATTTTTATCCCAGTCCCATGCTGTTACTTAGCTATAAGGGTTGTCATTTAATTAATTTACTTAACCACAGGGATATTTTCTTTAAAAACAAATTAACAGGCTCTGCTCGTCAGTTGTAAAAACATCAACTGAAATAGTTGAGTTTTGGGCAACTGATCAGTCCATTTTACTTTGCTAATGGAACTTAGGCTAAGATTTGGAAATTTGAACAGTCTGGGCTCAATACCTCTTTACAGTAATTAGGTGCATTCCCTAAAGGGTGTCTGCTGAAAGAAATGATGGGAAGGTGGTTTGGACTCGAATATTCCCATGAGGTTTTACCAATAGCCTGCTGAAAAGTATATTTTTAAGCACCCATTTGATGTTTAGAGGGCCATTTTTGTTCATTGTGGGTAGGAGAAACAGTGAAGTGAGGTTGTGAGGAGATGTGGTTCCTTGGCATGGTAGCAGCTGCATGTTTGTGCAAACCCCACCTGGTGAGGAGGTCTGTGCATGTTCCTGTAGGGAGGCCCCCGCGCCTTTTCCTCTGAAAAGGTGATGCAGATGTTTGTGCGTCCTTCGTCCTGATCTGACTCCTTCCCTTTTGTTCTTCTCTGAAGTTCTTTTCTTTTAACTTTTCTGCAGCGACCCACACCTTGATAGGAACACTTTGCCTAAGAAGGGACTCAGGTATTGGTGTTTCCACGTGGTTTAACATCTTCTGTGGTGGCTTTGGAGTTTGCTTTGTGTTTCTGTTGTGGCTG
>WBNQ01056555.1:0-20907 GCA_013401375.1 Spizella passerina | reverse complement strand
CTCTCTAGCTGACAGAGAAAGACACAGTGCTCTCTAAAGGGCTCAGTAAGAGCAATGATGCCATTTACTTTCTCTGTTTTCACTTTTGTATAAGAGCTGTTTATCCTAAGCACTAAATGCTAAAGTATGATATTGAATTATACTGAGCAGTATACTGTAACACACTCATCTGATGAACATGTGACCTGACCAGGTGTATTCAGGCAGCGGGTAAGGAGAGAGTTGCTCACCCTCTCAAGTTTTAAAACTGTTGTGATACATCTCATATTAAACTAAAAGTCACATATCTGTATAGATTACACAGTATGCTCTTACACCCCAAGACTGTTTTACAAAAAATCCAATTAAACAGAGTGAGAATTGCTTTATTTCAGGCCAGTGTTTGACAGACTCTGTGGGCCTCAGCTGCCTAACATTTTTTAGTAGTAAAAGCATGGATCATACACTCCTCCTGCTAAAACTGTAAGAAATGACATCTGCATGGTATATTAAAGGACTGAAGCATTATATAATTACAGTGCTTTAAAGATGTCACTAACAGTTAAAGTTTGCACAGAAATTCTGATAAATAGCAGACAAAGTGAAACTACTAAAATAAAATTGAAATATAGGAACCCTCTATAATTGAAATGGAGAGAGCAGCCAGAACAGCTATATGACACATCCATTGCCAGCTGTGGAAAATTATAAATTGGATCACTTCTGGAAAAACTGTGGACCCCTTTTAACTCATCACACCACAATTGGAAAAAACAGAAAATATTTGACTACCATAACAAATTCTGAGAGCAAAAATATACAATCACTGTAAACCTCAGCATAGCAATGAGGATAAATACACTTTTGGAAAGATGTATTCAATAAAGAAAAAATGCCAGACACCTCTTTGTTAAAAAAGGTAACAACACAAAACAAAAATTAAAATCACAATACTATAAATTGTAAGACTGGCAAAATAACAGAGTAAAAGTAAAAACTCAGAGGCTGAGTTACAAAACATATCAGGATGTTTCATAGACAAAGGCTTTGCTGGCCATGCTGACTGCACAGGCAGCAGTCAGAGAAGGAGTGCTGCTCCACTTGAGGGTTTAGGCTGGCAGCTGACACAGCACAGGGGCTTCCTACACTCCTAGAACCACTGTCTCCAGTGCATCACTAGTTTGGACACTCAGTTTTGGTTTTGAGCAGTTCTGATCAAAAGTACTGGATTCTGAACTGTTCCATGCATCTTTGCAAGACTCTCCTGCTGTCTCAGGATGAAGAGGTAAATGCATGCATGCCTGTGTGAAAGGGACACAGGATGTTTTTGGTCCTTTCTCATTTCCACTAAGCATTGCAATGACAACAGCATGGGTTAAAATGACTGGCAACTGTACTGCACTTCACCTCTTTTAAATGAACAAAGACTAACAAGAAACATAAGCCAACAAACACCATTGTTAAAAAAGACTCTAAAATCCATTACTACAGCCAAATCTAAAAAATATTTATCTTTGGATATGGCCTTTTACTAAGCTCTTCCAGAATTCCTTGGTGGCTGTGTATGTTCACTCACCAATGATTAAATATTTCAACTAGTTCTATAACACATGAGGAGTAAAACTCTCCTACAGTCAGGGTCTACCAAGTGACAGAAAATATTCTGAAAAATGTACAGGTATTTAGTTTGGTAGCATTTTCACTCAAAATTAGCTCAGCATAATACAAATGTAGCAGGGTTTAATCCACACCACTACATTTTTAAAATTTTCTAGGGAGTCACCAAGTGTTCACAGAACTTAATGGAACAACAATAATGTAGACAACTCTTCACACTACCTGTTCTCCAGCCTTGAAATCTTGAAGTGCTACACATTCACACCGGTCATCTTCCAAATTGTAGCCTGTAGTGATCTATCCAGGAAAAGAGTGACAAAAGCACCTTTAGTATTTTATATTTCTCTCTCCCACCACTGACAAATTTCCCTATTGGAAATAAATATTAACAATAGGAATTGCACACATTTCTTTCTCAGCACAACAGAATACAGCTGATAGTGATTGCTTTACGATTCCTGAAAAATCTCTTTTTTTAAAAAAAAAGTCTCTCCATTAAAGAAATCTAATGGAGGAAATAACCTACCTGAAGTGAACAGAAGGCTCTGAGGAAGGTACCCTCCACAGAGCACAGACAAAGTACCATGCTAAAGCTGGCAGCTCGTTATAAAGTTCTGGAGCTTTCAGTCACTCCCATGAGGCCCAAGGGAGCAAGGCACTGACAGCTCTATATGCTGTGCCTTATCCTTCAACTGCCAACACATTTTTGATCTCTCAATGAAAAAGGATTAGATAACTGTGGATCTTTAGGGGATACAATCTTCAGAGAATTATAATTTACTTGGAAATAATCCCTTTATCTAAAAGTTAAGTAATACTCTTAAAATGCTAAAAGGATTTTTGAGATGGTAGCTGGCAATGGAAGAGGATAAACTCTCTTGACAAACCTGCACTTCCCCCAAAATAATTACTAAATTGTAAAGGGGTCACACTAACAAGTAAAGCTATCCTAAAAATGTAATATTTTTTATTAAGTGACGAACAGCATGTTCTTGAATAGTATGACCAGAGATGCAGCCACAAGATGGAACATAAGCTGCTGAAATATCAGAAAGCAACTTTTATGGTAGGTAGTCTGAGTTCAGTACTGACAGAGGTAACTTATGGAAAAATATGCTCTGAGCCTGGGGAAAAACCTAGAAGAAGCCAGCGATTCTCTCTCAGCCTTCAAAAATGAAAACATACTTTTTTGTAAGCTGACTGACATGAGTTGCAGTATATCCCTATTCCCATCTTGGATGCAGCTTGTCCAAAGACAGAACTCCTCAGATTATTTCAAAAGCTTGCTTGATGGCTCACACATTAATAGTTTTGCACTGCTTGCATCATTAAATGTGCATTTGTCAGCCGAAACAGTGCTTTCAAATGGAGCAAATCCAAAATGTCAGCCCCAAGCACGGGCAGCCCGGCCCTGCAGACGCTTGCAGAAAGCTCCCTGTGCAGATGCCTCGCTGCAGGTCTGTTAAATGGGTTTGTGGAGATAGTGAGGAACACAAGAGTCATGCAATACAGCAATGAGAAACACAGGCTGCACTACTTGAAAATTCCTGTGCAGTCTCTAATTTGGACTGCACAATTTTAATTAAGATTTTCGATTTAGAAAGTTATCCTACCCTGAATTGCAGGTTACAAATGCAAGAGGATAGCAAATCTACCTTCTACAAATCAGTCATCTTCTGAAAAACTGTACTTTTCATCCAAAAAAAGAAACTCTTGACCTGTCCTGAAATTTTCTTAGTGTGTAAACTCAATGAAATAGCTCTGAATGTGAAAAGTCCACCCCAATCCTTTGAAATGCTGATGGAACAGAAGGCTTTCACAGACTGGGGAAATTCCATTGTCTTAAGAGGAGGATTCTGTCAGTTTAAGCATGCCTCATTGGAGTACTGATCTTTCTTTTAAATTTTTAGTTTTGCTTTAAAAAAAAACCCAAACAGCACACAAAACCCAGCAGCACTTCTGAAAGACTTTTCTATAAAGCATAATGGAGTGCTAGACTCCTATTTCCTCTTTCTTTTAATAGCAGTCACGTAAGAGAATTAACAGGGTGTTTACTTCTCTTCCCACATGATAGCTGACAAATTGCATCCCTTCAGTTTTATTTCTGAAGCAGACTGATACATGAATTTCAAGTTGTGTATAAAGCATGCAATAGTCTGCTTGGTCAGTGATTAAGGATGGACCCAGCCCAACAGGCAGAATGTAGCTTATTCAAAGCTCTGTCAGAACTGGTAATCAACCTCTGACTGTCAAAATACAATCCCACTAAAGAATAACAATGAGAAATGCATGAAGACAACCATTTTGAAATAGTTCTTAGAGGCAGGTTGATCTAATTAATAGTGTCAGAGGCAAGAAAAAGCTGGATGGACCTAGCTCCAGTTCGAATCCAAAGAGCATTTTATTATCTAGCTCAAGGAAAGGGGGCCCTGTGGAATAAAGCAAGAACAGGGATATATATGGTAGCTGATTGATTTGGGAGGTATTTCAGCATTACATTTGGAATAAACTACACAGGGTGCATTCAATGTCATCTTTTGTTTCTTACTTTCCTGCAATGAATATCAGTTCCCTTCATGTATTTTACAGGGATAGTGCTGTGATGAGAGCAGAGCCCACCCTCACCTCACTCTACAATAATATAAACTACAATATAGGCAGCCTACAGTTATCTTAGCAGTCACCCCCCATTTCTAACGGTAAAAGGCAACTAGCACACAACAGAAATAGCTTCAGTAGCTTTTCTTAGCCCATTACCAATACTACAGTTTTCTATCCTTCCTGAATTTATATCCATTTAAATTATTTTCCCTAGAAATATTAAATAAATGACTGAAATCTTTACATATATACAAAACATTTAAGTTCAGCACAACCTCCTTTGCCCTTTAGGATATATTTCAGCATAAAAAAATGTTTCAAATCCTGATATACTACTGCATTAGGAGGTTTGGCTCCAGAGGCTGGCTCCAAATCAAACCCACTCTTAAAGAGCATAATAAAAATAAAAATTACTTTATCAATTTAAATAGAAGTTTGAATGAGTAAAACAACATAAATAGCTGCTCTTTTAATATATGCTTAAATTTTCCCTCACAGAACCTTGATTCTCTTCCTCTTTACTCTAATCCCAACTTTGAAGGCATTCATTAAGAGTTGTCTAATGAATACAGACAAGTCTCTGCAAAAGCATCTGAAAGAGATGCCCAGCAGGAAAAGGGTACAGGAAGTACTGACGCTTGCAGCTATGACTTATATTACAAAAATACACATTTCTGAATTTTAAGCAATTTTCTTTATACTGAAGACTCTCATATGAACTTTATTGCTGTATCAAAGCTGTGAGATTGCATAACAAATAGGCAAAGGCAAGAATCACTGTTAAAAAACAACATGTAATCACCTTGCAATAAGGAAAAATAAATAAATAAATAATAAACCCCAAACACTTGCACCTTCGTAGCCTAGCCTACCATGCTGTAATTGATACAGTCATAGTAACACTAAATTAGCTAAATGTCAAGTGAAAAACAACTTGCTTTACAGTTTGTTCATTTAAAACAGACTTTTTTTTATACCAACAGCACTAACACATACTGCTGTCTTAACATTCAGGTCAAGCCTCCCACAAAAGACCCAGATCACTTCAATAGGATGGTTATATCCAGTGCTTACAATAAATAATATCTACTGGAAACACAAGTAGGGGGTATGACTTTTGAAGTGTGCATGAGCATGACTAAACAACATTGATAAACCAGCCTCTCTGGGTTTCCATTTCCTCACCTCAGCATTAACTAGTCTGTTAATGAAATCAGGAATCATCCCCTGAACCAGTGCACGTAAGCCAAAATGTCAGCAGGTCTGACTTTCTATATACATATGTCACCTTTTAAATGTTTAATATGCCCTAAAGTAGTATTTTTGCATTTTGTTTCTTTGATGTAGTAACAGATGTACTGTTTTTGTTGAACTAGGCTTTGTTCTTGTTGTTGCTGTCTCTGTAACAAGGCTCTTTGGGCACGGTTAGGAGAGCAGGCAGTATTTCTTAGTTGCAAATTCTCTAACCACTTTCCCTAGTGGTAGCTACAAGAGGCAACATCCATCAGTGCCTGCTTTCTGTTCTCAGAACAATTGTGTCCAGTACTGTGCATCTTCTTCAGCCCACCAGAAACAAAGCTCCATGTCAGGAGACTATGCAGACTTGCCTGGACATTTCATGTAAATGAAAATTTTTAAAGTACATTATATGCACATAAGACATAACTTTACGCAAGTATCAAATCTCTTGTAAAGTTTTCTCTAGATGAAGAAAGCTCTGCCTGAAAAGCTATCGTAAGATATTTGAGAAACTGACAAACCTTTCTTTCAGATATTAGTTTTTAGGGTTTAGGGTTTTTAGGGTTTCTTGGGAAGATAACATACCTGTGTTAAGAAGCATAACAGAAAGTGTTACTAAACTGTTGTATAGCAGTTGAAAGACTTAATGTCTAAGCCCTAAAATCTTTAAGCAACACTGAAGAAATCCTTACCAGTCCATTAGTATGATTACACATGTCCCATAAAGGTATTAGAGCCAGTGTAACTCTGGAACCATCTTCTGTTGGAATCTGGTTCTGCCGTGTCATAACAGAGGAAACTGCCCATCTGCAAAAGGCAAAACCATGAGCTGGTCAATGTTCAAAGCATTAAAACACAATTGGCCATATCCCACCTGAAGCAATCATTTAGACTGGAAGTTTCCAAACTTAGTTTCCTTCAAGATCACACTGACTATAGGAACAGTAGAAGGCAATATCACTTGCAGGAAAAGCAGCAGCTCCCAAGTTTCCAATACATGCACACAGAACAAAAACCAAACCAGGACTGTGATCCTTCTTCTCTTTGCAGAGAATTTTCACACCTTCCACTGGCTTCATCCTCAGCCAGGATCCACTCTCTATGTCAGCTTCTGTTCCCCAGCCCTTCACCACATATGCTCCTCACACTACACATCCCAAACCCAGGGTCACCTGCTCCTGCAGCTTCTCCTGCTGGACAACAGGAGCTCTCATCTGTGCACAAACTCTTGTAAGAGCCAGGGTGTGTTTTCCCCCTCACTAAAAAGCTTATGTACCACATGAACTGGAAACCAGTGCAACCACCTGATACATGCACAATTTTTGGCAAGTATTCCTCTTCAATCTGCAAGATTTTGGCTTAGGTCAGTATTGCTAAATTTTTTGCTCAATAGTATTGAGAGGAAGAAAAGCCACAACATTCCAAACAGATATCCAGGTAAAAACCATAAAGAGAGTATTACATAATTCTTTAGCACATGGACATCATTCAAAATCCTTCTAAGTCAGGTTAAGTAAACAAAATGCAAACTACTTTTTCAAACATAAAAATCTTTAGAAAAGCTTAGGATTTCAGTATTTTCTAGAATTTAAATTTTTATTTTATACCTGAAAAAAATTAATATTAAACACCAGTGGAAAAAAGTATCTTAGTCTCACCATGTTCTGGCCTTACTACATATATGTGTTGCGAGGTTTTTTGAGGGGAATAAAAGATGTCACCAGGAGAAGGTCAAAATAATTTTAATTCCCACAGACTCCACTACTAACGTGTACTTAATATACAGAATAAGACTTGTGAAGGATTTCTTCAGAAGAACTAGATTGATAAGAAAGACAGTGCAAACTGAAATCAACCTAATGTCTAAAAAAAAAGTTAAAGTTAAATTGTAGATAATTCTGATATACAAACACTGCTTGAAACACAGTAACAATATGCTTCATGTTAATTGCTGCAATTTGTCTGTAAAATTTTAGAACACCTCACTGGTAAATTGGTGTGTTCCTCCCTTTAAGTGAAGTAGGCATGCCTCAGAAATCCCACTTTCATAGCCTTACCCACAAGTACAACTAGGCTAGAAAATCCCTTATGAATGCCTTTTATTCATGCTATTTTAATCATTTAACAGAATTAAAGCTCTCATTATCTTAATTATTATTCTTTTAATCTTAGTTCTGTCACCCCTTATAGCACCTCCAAGTGACACTCATGCTTCATGTGTACAACTTCCATTCTCCAGCTCTCCTGTTCAACAGCAGCAGCTCTAGATATTAACTTTTGCTAGTGTGTGCTGGTAGAGCCTTTTATGAAAAAAAAAGGAAATTAAAAAAATTTCCCCAAACCCTAAAACTCCTGCCATGTCAACTGAATTATTTTCTTAAGAAACAAGGAATTAACCTTAATAACCTGACTATGTGTGCCAGTGGGATAAACTAACTGCTTATAATGAATGACTATTCCTTTGTAACAATTAAAATCTGCATATTTATTTCACTTTCTTCTTCATTAATAAAGTGTATTAGTATCAAATTCTACAATTAACATTTCAGTAACAATAGGGCTTTCCCACCAATTAAGACTTCCAGAGCCCCATAGTTTACTACAGTAAAAACAGAAAAAAAAAACAAAGAAAAAAAATTAAAAGACAGACCAACCTGTAGTCGTCATAAGTGAAAGAATCCTTTAAGGGCAGTTTGCTGGCATTAGGATGGGTCTGGAAAATGTAAGTTGCATAAAAAGGTGAAAAGAGGAAGAAAAGAGAAATCAGAAATCAGTCAGCAGAATTTCATTATTTAGCTGCCTAACAGATCCTAACAAGAGCCAAATGAAGCAGGAGGCGTCCAGCCGCGCTACAGAGGGATCATCATGCTATTATGCTCTCATACATCACTGTCAACTTAATTTGTTGTGCCCAGCAGCCGCCATAAATCTGTTTCTTCATATTTCAAGGCTGGAACCCACAGACATTGTACAAAAATAAAAAAAAAATTTAAGGTGGACTGAGTATGTGAAGGTAAAACACAATCCAGCCCTCGACGCACAGTGGGAGAAAGAAATCAGACAATAAGTGTACATTAGCTTACACCAACTTCCACATTTTCCTCTCCTCTGTGATATCAGTGAGGTATTTCACAAATGCAAGAAATATTTTTCAAGATTTTCAATTCTTCCTTGATACCTGTAACAGCGTTATTCAGTAAAAGTTGCACTACACCTCTGAAACAAAAGCAGATTAAAATATTTAAATAGCTTTGGTGACAAACACTGATTAGGCAGTATCTACATTAACCCATCTACACACGCTCCTATCTAAAAGTGGAGCTGTGTCATTTGAGAATGTGTAACACAGCTCTCATTAACAAGCAAACATTTAATTTTTAAAAGCTTTAAGAAGCTCTGATACCCGTTATTTTTCTGACTAATTAACTTATTTAAAGTCTCGAAAATGCAGGTAGCTTTAAGCCCACGTTCACACATTTTCTTTAGAACTTTGTTCCAATTCACAAATGGAAAGCCACAGCAGCATAAATTTTAATCTTCAGGTTCAATTAGGTCTCTGAGACGAATTGAAGCAAATGATCAAACGTTTATTTCAGAAGATACAAATGATTTTTTGCATAGCTCTATCTTTGCGACGCTTTTAATGCATGAAGCTCCATGTAGTACGCAGTTTTTTACTCTTGATGCATTAGCATCACAAGTGCGTGGTAATTTATCATTTCTCACTGTAATGTACTTGCTGGCACTGTGTGCAGGACAGTAGGGGATGAGGTAAAAGTGGCTCAAACCGTAAATCAATTAGAAAACAAAAGCTTGTGCTCAGCGCGCAATTTTAGGCAAATTATATATTACAAAAGACTGCCAATTGGGTGTGAGGTCCCAGGTGGCTGCTCTCCCTCAGCCCCTCGGTTAACCCTTCCGATGGGCTTTCTCCGGAACACGACCGAAGTTAACAATTCCAGCGCCTCCTGTCCCTCCCCTCACTTTTAATTTTTTTTTTCTTTGTACAGCACTCTACGTTTCCATATGACTTTCACTCACATCGATAGCACGGTCATTGTGTAACAAATCCTTTCGAATTTAATTGTAGCAACACATTGTACAGTTGTTTCTTCTCACAAAAACATTCAGCACAAACCCAGGACTGAGACAAAGCCAAGACACCTCAGGAGGCACCTTCGCTGCCGGACAGTCCGGACCCGAGTCCAGAAACGAATGCAGAAACTCAGCCTTCAGCTGGAATTAATTATTACTAACAAAACCCTCCCTATAGTTTTTACTCATGACAATCTAATTTCAACTCTTATTGCTAGGGTTAGCGATGTATTTTGCAGCAGCTTGATAAATTAAGCGGGGAAAGAGAGCACCAACACTGCGAGTATGAGCCCCTCGGTTTCCCTTTCCAGCACGGCCGTGTTTCCCTCCGGCCCGTGGCGATCGGTGTGAGGAGCGGGGTCTCATTGTGCGCCTCAAGTTTACATCCGGCACCCCGCCTGCAGTGCCCGGAGCCCCGCGGGTGCCGCTGCCCCTGCCCCCGGCCGTGCCCGGCCACTCGGCCCCGCCGCCCCCGGGCCGGGCCCTCACACCGCGGGCCGCGCGGGCCGGCACTGCCCCCTGCCGGCGCCGCTGCGCACTGCTCCGCTCTGCTCGGCTCGGCNTTGCTCCTGCCCCTGAAACAGCAGGATTTAGCAGAACATGCTGTTTTTCCAAGGGTAAGAATGACTGTGGTCATAATGCACTGGAAGTGAAAAGACATCACAGACACTGCAGGGGCTCAACAGCCGAAAAGCAACGGCTACAGTCCCTGTGTGCAGTTGCAGCACACATCCCGTTCCAGGAGCACCAGCCCACAGCCTCAACCCCAGCTTGGAGCAAACAACCATAGAATGCAAGATCTATACATGTCCTCTGTAGGAAACATGTATTAGGTCAGTGGATTGCAGGGAGATCAATTGTTCTTTTCACACAAGCAGCCCCCTGTAAGAGCCGCCCTGAACACCCAACCCATGGGCAAAGATCCTGGATGCTGCCAAATGCTCTGTCACCCTTCTGGTTTGTAAATCTGTGAAACTTTGGGATGGCCCCTATGTGGACATCATCCAGATGTAACTCACATGAAACCACTAGTAAATTACAATAAAGGACAAAATATATGGTCTAAAAGACACAGGGCAGAATAAAAATCCCAGCACATGTAATTACCATATTTATAACATCCTGTGGTACAATATTCTAGTAGCTCTTTTAAAGTTAAGATACGTCAGCATATTTGATCATGTTAGATTTCTGATTTGGTCTATTTTACTATGTAACTTAAAAACCCTATAGATTACAAGAATCTGAAGACACACAAAAAAGAACAATATTCTGATTAAGAATTTGATTTAGTATGCAGCTTCTCTTTATAGTCCCTTGGTAAAAATGAAATCTCCCTAACAAACACTTAATAAAACCTGTCAATATATCTAGAAAGAAAAATGACACAAATGCATTAAGTATTAAATACCCTTGAAAAAAGTCACATATTCCATGAATTTTTGATGTACTATCTTGACATTAATGTAAAACCTTGATATTTATAATTGACAGATATTTAATAAAGTATAGAAGATGACTGCTGCATAGCATGCAAATTGCTCAGACTGCTCAAAAAAGATACAGACATATTTAAACTAAACAAACACTTAATATGTAAAAAAAAAAAATCAGATCTAGCTTTTACAGGTTCATGCAGCTAGGTCTCTACAGATTAGCTTTCAAATGTGACATTATCCACTACATGAACCCTAATTTTAACTTACCAAGTCTGTATGAAGTAGTTTCAGAAAGTTGGGAGGGAAAGCTTTAAATAAAAAATGGGAACATGAAAATGTGAATATATTCATTTAGATGCAGGTCCTGACATTCTACTGAAAGAGTTATTATAAAGAACAAATACCATTTATTTCGTTACCCTTTCTGTGAAAATATTGTCAGAGCTGGCAATCAGGGTGATGACCACTGCAAAAACAAATAGTGGCATGCTGAATTTCATTTTCCTCCTGATGCTGCTATTCTTAAAAAAAAAAAATGAATAAAAAATGCTTTTTCCCCTTCAGAGTTCCAAGCCTTCTTTGAGACATTTGGAGGATATCTCAAAATAACCAGAAATATTAAAAAGTAACAGTGATTGCTGCCAGATTGTCTGCAGCCACTGTGGAAAGAGACAGACTGTTATTCTAGTCACCTAAAACACTATCAGACTAGAAGCCAGTTACTCAGTATGGCAATCAGAGGAAGGGGGGGTTGGGGGAGAGGAAAAAAAAAAGAAAAAAAAGGACACTTCCAAACATATTTTCTCTTTCTGTGAAGTAGTAATATCCAGCGGTTCACATCTCATGTTTAATGCCTCAAACAAGCAACACTCCTGATGTGCCACAGGGGCCTCTGTGTTATTAATTTCTCCATCAAACTTTTAGATGGACATCACAAGGCAATGATTCTCAAGCTCCAGAAAGTAGATGCTAAAGCACTCCCACTTTGAGTGCTTGTTTCATTTCAATGGCATGAAGGCTGCAGTGTCGAATAGTGGGTGCCCTTCCAGCTAAGAAGCCATCACAGCCTTCACTCTGCTTTCCAGCCTAGGGGCATTCACCTCCTGTCAGAGTGGCCAGACTTCTGCAGACAGTAACCCTTTTCCTATTCAATCACAAAATGCTACAGCTCATTTATCAGAGTTCCTAATCTTGATGGAGAATTTCCATTAAAATTGGCTTAACATTTGCTTGTTTACCAAGTGATGCAAAGAACAAGTCCAATTACTCTAACACACAATACAATGTCTGAGTAGAAGGAAAAATTAAAGTTTACTTAGTGTTAAATTTGTGTTCATATCTACACTACTAGATGCCTTGAAAAGAGCTGATGTATTTTTATGTGAATTCATATTGCCCAGTGTATTCCTCTGTGCTATTAACCCTTGTATAATCCAAATAAAGAAAAAATATTTTTAATCACTAGATGTGATCAAAGTTAGTTGTTTTTTAAGAGACACCACCTCTAAGCTGAGATAAATTGATCACTGGACCCATCTACTACTTCACTGTAATACATAACCAAAAAAAGGTTTTTAAAATATCCTCGGTTTTGTTGGTTTCCTGAGTTTGTAGACAAAGAGATTGTTGGACTTTTGTGACAACTATTTCAAGTACTCACCAAGTCCAAGGCAAAGTTGTGGGCAATCACTGCATTGATATCACTAAATCAGATTTCAATAATCTCAGAAATCTCTTGTATCCCCATTGAAGTGGAGACAGCTCCACTTCTACCCCAGGAAATGATCATAGCTAGTGTTAAGAGTAAACTGAGGCTACCACTGCGCTCCCTGCACAGCCCCCAAAACACTAAGGGTGCTTGAAACAGTTAAAGCCAAAACCACTTTAAGTTTCCACCTTGTTAACTTTCATTCCTTTGAACATAAACCCCAAGGGTTAGTTGCTTTTGACCAAACAATTTTTTCTTCCTCTTCCTTGCAGATTCTTCCCTCTTTCCACTGTACTCATTAACATGGGGAGATTTCATTATGAGCCTTGGTGGATGCTACTTGATGGTTTCAGGCCAATGTGTAGGTGTACAAAAACACAAACACACACACATTCAGGGCCAGAAGCAGGAAGATCTGTCAGCATTTGCTGGTTACTGTCCCTTTCCCAGCTCTGGAAATCCTTTGAAGCAGCAGCCTTGAAGAGAAACTCCTCTCTGTGGAGATGCTGAGGCTTTAACTGCCCTAAAGCTAAGTAAAATAAAGAATTCAGAATGGAGGATCCTAGTGATCTACAGGGAAACAAGAATTCGCTTTTTCCATTGGACATATGCTGCCTAACCTAATGAGGGAAGCCAGTTTACTGTACAGGACAGGAGACAAAGCCAAAGATTATTTTACTTCGTAACAACAGTTTATAACTACAGAAGCATGCTACAGAATTTTCAAACAGGCCAATTCTTGAAGTGCTAGGAATAATGTTCCCAAATCCATGCCATTATATGATTTTCCTAACAGAAAAAAAGATAATTCTACTTTTCAAAACCTAATAGAATGAATCTTAATACAAAAAAGGTACTACAGGATTGAAACTTCTTAAATCTAAATAATATTCTTGCTTAATTCTGTATGTCAGCAATTTTTATTTACTTTCAGCCAATATACACAAGAAAGCACTGTTCCAGACTATTAGGGGATTCATGCAGCGGAAGAAAAGTGGAATGACTCCTTCTGGTGCAATGGAATTTACTGTGCAGTCCCTTTTTCTGTACCTTCTACCTGCAAAATTGTTCTTTGTTAATGAGACAGCAGTGGCACAACAGACAACTCAAACCATTAACTCAAGGGTCTGAAGGACTGACAACCCACTTCACATACAACGTGGATATTACTGTTTGGTAGACAGATACACAGAAACAACTCTGAACTGACTGAAATGAGTACCCCACCTCCAATCCTGTGCCATCTCCTTTTTTAAATAGAGGCAAGACAGCCATGGACTCCTTAACATCCACTTCCTGATTACTCCATTTCAGAATACTACTTATTCTGTATGTGTGTATCTATACATACACAATTCTGAAATACTAACGTTTCCCAAAACAGAAGATACTCAGATACAGCATTTAAGTAAGTGACCAAGTTCTCTTTTTTTTTGTCCTTTCACAAAATCACTTAGAGCTGAGTGCAGCCCCATTAAGGGCTGAAGTGGGAGAAGCTGGGCTGAGATTAGATGTGTTTTGCAGTGAGACAGCCTCCTGAGTCCTTCCCAAAGCAGTTCACATGACAGAAGGACACATGAGCTCCACTATTTCCTGTGGTAAATCTCCTTGCAAAGTTTGAGTTTACTGTTCATGTTGAGCCTTAGATTTATTTACAGGTTCATTCTGCAGTGTTTCATTCACACAGATACAGTAAGATAGCTACAAAACCCAGCTTCCTTGCAAGGGTCTGTGTTTGTATATCATGACACATCTTTTCTTCTATAGGCTCCTCCTGAGGTACAAAGTTTACCTTGAGCATTTTTTATTTCAGGAAACATTTTACCTTGTTAATTTCAGGAGCTGGACTTTGATGATCCTTGTGGGTCCCTTCCAACTCTGGATACTTTATGACGTTTAGAGCAACACCCAGGAACTACGTTCATGCACAAATCCATCCCACAAGTCTACTATTAGTGAACTCCACTATTAGGTGAATCATAAGCCACAAATAAAATGCTGCGATGGAAACCCTGAAGTGAACTGCTTTGAAAGGACAGAAATGGTGCTTCCAATTCACAACCACTTCTCAACAAAAGAGTTTGCTAACAAGCATCAATATTACACACTATAGCCAAGTTTTGTTACCTGTGATTCTATTACTCAAGTTTTCCAACAAATCCTACCAGGAGCCACTTAGGTGGAAGCCTGGATCACGATCACCTCATAACCAAGCTCCCACAGGCCAAGGTAAGTCCTGGAATGACAGGTACTGGGGCTACAGTGGCACACACATCCAAAACTAAAAACCTACCATTTCCTCTTCAACCCGCATTCAAACAACAGTACAAGAAAATAAACTTTGGTTTACTTAGCAACATATCAATGTCCTACTGTGTGGAGTATTAGCATTGGGTCTGACTGAAGAGGATAATCCACTTTGTAATTTAGTTAAATTACTAATTTTAACAAAGATAAGTACCCTGTATAATTTTGCAGTGCTTAAAGAATACATCCTTTGAGTATTCCGCTCTAAGAAGCATCAGCTTGTTATAATATTTTAAATTTATGGAACATTTGTAACTGCTGTTATATCAGGAAAAATATTAAATCTGCACAATAAGTACAAACTTTATATGAGAAAGTATACTTGTAAGTGCATGATGATCTCCTGATGTCTGCTGAGGCACTCACTTCCACAAAAGACACAGACAACATCCGTGGGGATAGACTCAAATGTCCCACAAAGTGCAACTCAGTTTAAAAAAAAGGCTGCTAACAGAAAAGCAAACAAAAAACTGTCTCCACTCTATTGGCTGTAAAAAGAGATGCTTATCTGCATTCTCAACTAGGAGAGTGGTTGAGAACCCCATCTTCAAAAAAATGCCTTAAAAGCCCATACTACTAACGAGAGAATGTATTATTCCTCCCAAATGTGGTTTAAACTAAGCAGAAACAAATTTTGTTTTGCATGGCACATACACTTTGAAGTACATCTCTGCTTCTCCAGAGGAAAGCAGGCGTTTAGGCCACTACAGCAGAATCCATTCAGAATATAAAATAAATTAAAACCTGCTGATTAGGAGATCTTAACAATGTCTGTACAATGAAAGATAACATCTATATCCAAAATGAAAGATATGTTTTATCCTGTCTGTCCTCCAACTTCGAATCATTTTGACTCTAAGAAATAGCAGACACCAAGCAGGATGTGCCTGTATTCCGATCTAGGCCAGCACGGTCCAACTGGTGCCCATCGTCTGAATCTGGACCACAGGATGCCTCCATATGGCCTGCCACCTTTCCCTTGGAGGAGATAGGGAACAGCTGCTTGAGGAGCAAACGCTGCCTGAACAGCCCAACACCTCCTCCTGTGTCCGGCTGGCTCAAAGCCCAGAGCTGTCGCCGTGTTCCCGGGGAAGGCAAGGAAGGAACGGGGGAAGAAGGCAGCAGAACCTCCCACCCACGCAAGGACTCGAGCTCTTCATCTGCCTGGCTCGGACAGACACAGCCCAGCAAAGCCTGGAGCTGCTTCTGCCATGGAGAGGGGCAGCCACAGGAATGGCCCCACAAAGCCCCAGGTTCTGCTGTTACTGTCATCATGGCTGGGGGTGGGATATACCAGAAGTGACACAAAAATCAGGAATTTGGCACACATTTGCAAAGTCTAAACCACCTTACAGTAGCTACACTAAGTGGTACAGTACAAGCATACTGTCAATCTTCAATCTGCTGCCAGCAAAACAGATTAATACAGTATTTTGGCCTTCACAGAGAGGAAAAACACAGAAAAGCATAAATATATTTCATTATTAACTGCCTATTTATTTATTATTGATCAAGAAGAACAACTTGGGCATTGAAACCCAGACAAAGCAAATTATATAGCAACACTATTTTTACCTTTGCAACTGCCCACTCGATGTAATTTTAAATCTCTCCTTAAGGTGACATGCATAGTAGACAAGTAAAAAAAAGGGAAAGATTTTACAGGGTTTACAACTGTGCCATCTTTCTTCCACTCATTTTTCACAGTGTCACTGACATCATTTCTGAAAAAAGCTATTTGACTGGTATGCCAATGAGTATAAATCAAGCAGGGAGGAAAACTGAGAATTCTGAAGACCTACCTGGTACAGAAACAAAATTGAATTTCTGTTTCAAATACATCTGCTTTTGACTGCATTTTGGTTAATCTCTTTGGAAGCATTAAAATATTCTCTATTACTCTATCATTATCAACTTAAAAATTATTACTCTATTATTATCAACTTAAAAATAATAAAATTTTCTAATTACTTCAATAGGGTGTTTTAAAAGGCAGTATACTTGTCTGCATTCAACTCAAGTAACATTTAGCACACAAAAGTTAAATGATGGTATCTTCAAGCCAAGGACAGAGAGACACCAGATGTTCTACTTCACACTGACCTGGAAAATCATATGCTTATTGGAATAGGATAGATTAAAAACAACACAGAAAAATAATGTAAGAGCAGCACAAGTCATATTGAAAGTATCATCACAACTTCAAAAATTGGTGTAAAAATTATGCTAGAGATGTGAAATCTCATCTAATATACCCAATATTGAAGTCACACACAATACCAGATTTTAAAGATGCTATGATGAAATCTAGAACTTGATGTGTTAAACATCCAAACTAAAATGATATTCCAGTCCCCAAAAGCTAATGGCTGAATTTTAGAATTTCATTCACGCTAAATCAATTAGTCAAATTTTATATGAAATTCAGTATCTGATCAAAAGGAATTACAGCCTCCGGGAAATTAAGTTCTCTGTCCAGTACTGAACACAAACAGATAAAAACATCTTTGGATAGATTACTGCAAAGCTGGTATTCACAACAGGACTACAACAACACTTTCACAGTGTCCAGATGTCAATACACCCTAGTCAGAAAACTGTTTGACAATGTTCCTGTGAAATGCTGGAAGCAAATCAGACTAAAGATAATACCTAAAAATTGTAACAACTTCTACCAAATTCTATTTTAAAAAAATATTTAAAAGAGTGTGACTCATGGGGCAGCTTCTGTCTCCTTGAGTAAGAGGAGCTTGACAGAAGGAAAAGAAAGCAAGTATTTGCTCATTAACTTTGCAAAGAAACATAAAAGTGAGTCAAAGAATGTAAGTTTACTTGCTAAAATGTTACTTAAATAGGTGACTTTGCCTTCTTCATTCAGTAAGAATTTTAGAATTAAACTGATCTCTCTTGTACTGGGGAGCCCAGTACTGGACACAGTGGTCTGGATGTAGCCTCACCAGTGCTGAGCAGAGGAGAAGGATCGCCTCTCTCAACATGCTGCCAGCAATCTAATGCAGCAAGGATGCCATTAGCCCTTTTTGCTGCAAGGACACATTGCTGGCTCATGCTCAGCTTGTCCCCCAACATAATAATGGGATCATTTCACTCCAAGTGCAGGACTTTGCACTTCTTGCTAAATATCAATTAGCAGCCCATTCTTCCAGCCTGTCAAAGTCCCACTGGATGACACCTTACCAGAAACTGAAGTGAGGATAACAGGCTTGTAGTTCCCTGGAATGACCTTTCTGTCCTGAGGATAGGAGTGAGTTCCAATCCTCGGGAAAGTTTCCCAGTCATCATGGGAAGATGATTGGGAAATCATCGCTCAAAGATCACTAAGAGTCATCAAATTTGCTTTAAAAGGACCTCTAAGGGTCACCTAGTCCAACTCCTCGCTGTGATGAACAGGAACATCTTCAACTGGATCATGGTTGCTCAGAGCCCCATTCAACCTGACCTGGAATGTTTCCAGGAATAGGGCATCAATAACCTCTCTGAGCAACCTGTGTCAGTGTTCCACCTCTCTTTTTGTAAAAAATACCTTCCTTAGACCTAGTCTAAATCAACCTTCTTTTTTAAAACCATTACCCTTGGTCCTTGCAACAAGCCCTGCTAAAACGTTGGTCACCGTCTTCTTCACCCCTTTTAACTATAGAAAGGCTGCTTTAAGACTTCCCTTTTTTTTGCCCAGGATGAACAAGGCCAGCTCTTTCAGCATTTCCTCACAGGAGAGATGCTTCAGCCCTCTGATTATTTCTGTGGCTATCCTCTGGAATCTCTCCATGTCCTTCTGTGCTGGGGACCCCAGAGCTGGGTGCAGTACTCCAGTGGGGTCTCACCAGAGCAGAGGGATTGAATCCCCTCTCAACCTGCTGGCCACCCTGCTTTTGATGCAGCCCAGGGTACAACTGCTTTTCTGAGCAAGCACCCATTGCTGGCTCCTTCACCAGCACTCCCAAAGTCCATATTTGCAGGGCTGCTCTCAATCCCTTCAACCCACAGCTGTATTGATAGCATGAGTTGCCCCAACACAGGTGCAGCACCTTGCACTTTCCCCTGGTGAACTTCATGAGGTTCCCAAGAGCCCATTTCTCAAGCTTGTCCAGGCACCTCTAGATGGCATTCTGGTGCTTGCAGCTCTTGAAGGCCAGTCTTAGCAGTAAAGGAAGGCATTTGGTACCCCCATTTTACATGTTCTATGTCACAGTCCCCTGCTTCATCCAGCAGCAGGCCCACATTTCCTCTAGTCCTTTGGTCACCTGTGTACATATAGAAACCCTTTTGATCACCTTTGATATCTCTTGCAAGATGCAATTCCTGCTGGGCTTTAGATTTCTTAACCACATCCCTGGATGACTGGACAATATCTCCATATTCCTTACAAGTTACCTGTCCCTGCTTTCACCTTCCTATGCCTCCTTTTAATGTCTGAGGTTTTGCCAGGAGTTCCTTGCTGATTCATGAAGGCTTCCTGGCACTTTTGCCTGACTTCCTCCTTTTGGGATGAACTGCTCCTGCACTTAGAGGAGGTGCTCTATCAATACTAACCATGTTTTCTTTCTTGGATCCTTCTTCTCTCCAAAGCCTTATCCCATGGGACTCTTCCAAGCAGATCCATGAAGTAGCCACTACTGCTCTCCTGAAGTCCAGCATCGTGACCTTTCTGTCTGCTCCTCTCAGGATCCTGAAATCCACCACCTCATGGTCACTACAGCCAAGGTTGTCTTCAACCTCTGCATCTCTAACAAACACTTCTTTCTTTGTAAGTATGAGGTCCCTGAATGCAAGTAGCACCTCTCCTCACTGGCCCCTTACTGCTTGGTTGAGGAAGCTCTCCACAAACCTCCTGGACTGCTTATGCCCTGCTGTGCTGTTCCTTTAACAGATACTGGAGCGAGGTCCCCACTGAGGACCAGGCTCTGCAAATGTGAGGCTGTTTTTAACTATCTGTAGAAGGCTTCATTCACTTCTTCCTTCCTCCTGATCAGGCCTTAAAGCAGAGGCCCACTGCACTGTCAACCATATTGGCTGAGGTTCAGGTCTTTTGTTTTTTTATTCCAGACTGATAACTTGCTCTTCAGGAAAAAAAGTGTGGTCCCTCAGTGGTCCAAAGACTACAGCCAGAAAACACTGTGTAAATCAATGCCAAACTGTCATCTTGGAGAGTCCCACAAATCTGGTGCTTTTCCCAGCACATGAGAGCAGCTTTATAGAGATACTACTTACTCAGAGAGTGCCACTGAATGCATACAGCCATGGCAAAAGCTATGGTTAGCTAATGGTCTGATGGTTTTCTTCAAATGTTCTTACCACTTCAAATATTTTAAAAGACAACTAAAGTTATCATAAAATTATCTTTGTTTTATTTAGGCAGGTAGTAACAGCCTTTACTGCAGCTGGGGAAAAGATACAACACTGCTTCAAACTCATCATGTTCAAAATGTAAATAGTTTGGACACTTCCACCTTCTCTAAGTGCATTCCTGGTCTTCATATCTTGTTTGGATTCACAGAAACTTCTCTGTAGCTGACTACAAACAGGCATAGAGATGCACCTGAAAATTAAACACAAAGACCACTGCATATTCTTTTTAAAAAGCTTCAAACTTGGCTGTATTTTCTTTAGGAATATGATCTCACTGTGATTGTCTGTAAACTATATGGCTCCCTCTTGTGTCTATCTTACCACATTTCAGTGGACAAAAATTTTTAACATTGAGCCATAAATATCTGGGCTTTGTTCACCCTTCTGCAGGCATGCAGTGCTCATAAATGTTAAGGAAGTCACAGACATACCTTCCTTTCTCTTCCCCTGAGAAGAGAAAACCCTGCAGCTTACAGAATTTCTCTTTGGAACAAACTATAAAATCTTGCACACTACAAGTCTGCAGCAATGAAAATAATCTTTTGAGCATTCCCTGTA